>CAUYON010079335.1:0-34538 GCA_963573935.1 Arctocebus calabarensis
CCGACAGGATCAGACCGAATGAACAGACGCAACCACTTGCCCAATCTCCGCCGCTTTAGCCTTCCTCGGGGTGTCCAGAAGCCTCATGCTGTCTCCCTGTGTCCCCAAAGGGAAGTTTCTGGGCAGATCCCACCTGGCAGAGATGCCTGAAGTCCTCTCTCCCCAGTCTCACTGTGCCCAGCCACAAGGAAGCTCAAGCAGAATGTATTTCATCTCCATCCAGGTGAATGTAAAAGATGTAAAGCCTCCACCTTTTTAATGGCTGAATAATATTCCACAGTATACATATACCACAGTTTGTTGATCCATTCATGGGTTGATGGGCACTTACCTTGCTTCCACGACTTGAGAATTATGAATTGAGCTGCAATAAACATTCTAGTGCAAATGTCTTTGTGGCAAAATGGTTTTTGTTCTTATAGGTATATACCTAGTAATGGGATTGCAGGGTCAAATGGAAGGTCTACATTTAGATCTTTGAGGATTCTCCATACTTCTCTTGAAAAGGTCTGTATTAATTTGCAATCCCACCGCAGTGTAGAATTATTCCCTTCTCTCCACATCCATGCCAGCATCTGGTGTTTTGGGACTTTGTGATGTGGGCTACTCTTGCTGGGGTTAGGTGACATCTTAGAGTGGTTTTGATTTGCATTTTTCTGATGATTACAGATGATGGACATTTTTTCATGTGTTTGTAGGCCATTCATTTGTCATCCTCAGTGAAGTTTCTGTTCAAATCTCTTGCCCAAATTTTTAAGCAAATCCTAGTTCTCGTGCCATGTCACAACATGTTTCAGTAGGTGTGAACCTTTTCTTGTGTAACCATGATGTCATTCACAGGTATAATGATTATAAAAGTAATATTTTCTTGGTATGATTTAGTAATCAGTCCAGACTAAATTTCCCAGATTTTCTCAAAAATTTCTCCTTGCTTTTGACCTGCTTGAATCAGAATCCAGACAACATCTAAAAACCACATTTGGTTGTTTTAGCTCCTCACTTACCTTCATACTTCCCTCTTTAACCAGGCATGTCACTCACTAATGAAACTGGATTCATTCTTGTCTTATAGAATTTTTCACATTGCTGAATTGTCTGTTTGCTTCCTTGTGGTGTCATTGAATTTGTTCTTCTATCTTTCACGATCTTTGCAAATAGAAGCCAGCTCTAGAAGCTTGAAGTAATAGAAGGACTTTTTCTCTGTTTTTGGCTGGAAGACTTAATAGGAGAACCTGCTGGCTTCATAATATATCATATCTGGAGGAGCCACATTTCTGATTTTCTACTTTTATTTTTTTTATGGTAGTTCTATTTTTAATTTTTTTGAGGAACATTCGTACTGTTTTCTACAGTGGTTGTACCATTTTATAATCCCACCAACAATACACAAAGGTTCTTATTTCTCTACATTCTTTCCAACACTTGTTATTTTCTGCTTTGGGGGGGAGTTTGCTTTTTGGTTGGTATTGTTTTTGTTTTTTTTTAATGAGACAGCCAGAACTGCCCATAAGAATGTTTCAATCTGCTGTTACCTAATGATTTCATCCACTGATATAATTGCTTGATTCAATTATTTCTTTAGAGGTTGCATCACGGTGGTTTCTAATTCTATTATTCCCACCATCTGTGTTAGCTACAGTTCATCTCAAAAAGTAATTTTCTCAAACCATTTCAGGCTACTTGGTTGCCCTGAAATACAATTTGTGCAGAAAGGCAAGATAAATGATATTTCTTTTGGTTTTAATTGCCAGTTTTCATATTAACTAATGCCCTTGTTACCTCTTACAGTGACCAATAGAGTCTTCCTGTCTCTCCCTTTTCACTCTCCCATCCAAGATTTTGATATATTTGCATGTAGTCTTAACTTTAGATGCACACACAATTGCAAAGGTAGCACCAAGGGTTCCTACATACTCCATGCCTCGTTCTTCTTCTTATTAACCTTTATATCAATATGGATTGTTTACTGCAAGTAATGGAACCATATTGATTTATTATTATATTTTATATTAGTTTTTACCTGTTCTTTTTCTGTTCTAAGATCCCCTCCAGCACACCAGATAAATTTAGTTGTCATGTCTCTCCTTGGCTCTGACAATTTCTCAGACTTTTCTTTTTTTTGACAGTCTTGACAAATTTGAAAAATACTGGTCAGATGTAGAATGTTCCCTATTTGGGATTTATCTAATGTCCTTCTTGTGATTAAATTGAGATTATGGATTTTTGAGAAGAAGACCACAGTGGTAAAATGCCATCCTCTCTAGTGATGTTAAAGGTATATACAATCAACAAGAATGATCATTGTTGATGTTGCCGTTGATCACCTAGCTCATGTAGTGTTTTCAGATTTCTCCACTATGTTGTTACTTTTTTCCCTGCCTATCCATACTTTACTCTTTAAATGGAAGTTACTATATGTCATTCACAATTAAAAACAGAGAATCTACATAAATTATTTGGAATCATTCTCCATAGGAGACTCATTTCTACTTTTTTAATCATTTATATTACTAAAGACTCACTGATTTTTTTTAATATTTTGGGTTATGATCAAATGCTACTTTTTATTTAATTGCTTAAATTGTTCCCGCTTTAACTCTTAGGAGCTTTTACAGTTGTCCATTTGGTAACCCTCCTTATTGTCAATTTTTAAATTTTGTTTTGTCTGTGGACACTTTTTTACTTTCTGGCAGTATGAGGTGCTCTAGGCTCATCCTATCAATTTGCTGCCTTTGTTCTTAGAGGAAAAAAAAATTCTGTAAGGACCTTGGTTCTTTTTTCATGAAAAAATGGTGTTAGAAACTAAGATCTGGGTGCTACAAG
Organism: Arctocebus calabarensis; assembly: GCA_963573935.1. Lineage (NCBI taxonomy): Eukaryota > Metazoa > Chordata > Mammalia > Primates > Lorisidae > Arctocebus > Arctocebus calabarensis. Next base: position 2,824 of record CAUYON010079335.1, read on the forward strand.
TGGTCATTGTTTCTGGGGTACATTGCCTTTAGGTTCATTCATCATTCTTTTCGGTTCTCAAATTCTTCTGTGTTTGTCTAAATAGAGCCCTTGGAAATGACTCCATTGGCTTTTGATAGCTTCCTTTTGTTACTGGCTAAAAAGAGGCTCCAAGGCTTAATTGGTGTATTTTTTTCAGTTCTAGAATTAGCCCTTACTCCAGGAAGCTATGGATCCTGTTGTGGGAAATAGTACTTAGAGACTCAAATCTGGATACCTTTTTCTTTCACTGGGTTCTTATTGTTTCTGGCATTTTGTACTGAACACTATTAAGAAGGATATAGTTCTGAAAAGGAAAAGAACTACATGTTAACACCAGTTTCCAATTTCCTTACCTTTACATTTGCATTTATTTTATATTCCAATGAAATTCTTGGTTTTCAGTGTAAGAGAAATATCTATGTAATGTGTGTATTTAATATATGTATAAAATATACATAGCATGTATATACCTATATTTGTATGTATTTGTAAATATAACATTAGTGTAATACCAATATTACTACTAAAAATAAAATGAATAAACAAAATTTCAGGAATTTTTATAGCTTTTTGTCTTTAGAAATTATTCCTACATGGATATATAATTAAATATGTATTATATTCTAATGTTTTCTTTGTTACATTATTAATTTTATATGTGAATTATATGGAATGTGTTTATTCATTTCTATTTGTTTTTAATTTTTAGAGTTCTTTTTTGAATTTAAAAATATATACATTATTTATATGATTCCAGAATTGTAACTGTATAGCAAAGTATATTCAAAGAAATCTTTCTGTTCCCATACCCTTCATGTTATTCCTTCTCTAAACATTTGTGTTTTTTGTTTTTAGCCTTTCCTTCTAATGTTTTCTTTTTTTAACTTGAAAGTATATCTCAGCAATTACTCCACATGAGTGCACAGAGAACTTTCTTATTCCTTTTATACAGTGCATAGTATTTCCTTCTGTGTGTGTGCCATAATTTATTTAACCAATCCTCTATCACTGAATGTTTGTGCTTTTTTCTAATCTTTTACTATTACAAATAATGTCATGATGAATGTCCCTGCACATTTGTCACTCTATAACTTTGCTAGTGTATTTTTTCCCCTCCTTTTTAAAGTAAGGATGACAAAAGTGCCTTACACATTTGTTGAGAGCGTAAAATGTGATAAGCTATATAATGTGTTTGGCATAATGTCTGGCACATACTAATGTGGCTGCAAGCTTAATGAAGTTCAGAGTGCTACAATTCCCATTACAGGATGTTATGAGAACACATTGGAGAGGTATTTAGTTTCCAATGTGTGTGTGTGTGTGTGTGTGTGTGTGTGTGTGTGTGTGTGTGTGTTAGATACAATGAGTGAGTCGAAGTAGGGAAGATTAGATAGAAAAAGGTGACAACTCAGCTGAGGCTTGAAGGTGGACAGGTTTTGAGGTCAGAAGAGGGTATTTCGTCCAAAAGGAGCATATTGGAAGGTCATTTTATGAAGGACAAGAGATTTTTTTTTTGCAATTTTTGGCCAGGGCTGGGTTTGAACCTGCCACCTCCAGCATATGGGGCTGGTGCCCTACTCCTTTGAGCCACAGGTGCCGCACAGGAGAAGACATATTTTTGAGAACTGCAAATTAAACTAAGGGCATGAAGAGGGGAAATGACAGATGACATGGGAGAGATAAGCAAGTGGTAGATCATGAAGAAATTTTTCTGCAATGTAGGCACTTAATTCCAAAGATGATAAGAGAGTCACCAAAGGGTTTTCAACCAAGAAGGAACATAACAAAATTTTTATTTATAAGGCACACGCTATCATTTCCTCTAGCATACAGAAAATTCAGATGACAATGACTGTGGAATGGAAAGATTATTTACGGTTCGTTCTTGAGACTTTCCTTCCAATGTCCATTTCAGATTTCCTTGCTTGTTTTTCCAACTGTCCTTTGAGGTAGCTGTTTCTTAAGACTTGGTCTGAAGCCATTTTCTAACTCTAAACTCTTGACATGATCTCATTTACTCTCATGGGTTCATGTGTTACCTCTATGTAATTGACTTGCATATCAGTCTCCACTTCTTCCTACCTCTTTCTAGAACTCCAAACCGGTATGGGCAGCCGTTAGCTGGACATTCCCAGATGAATTTGCTCTAAACACTCTGAACTTAGAATTTCTCAAACTAACACTTGTTCCCCTCCCCTCCAACACTTCCTGAAGCCCTTGTATGTTTTCTGTTTCCTTCCTTGCTATCTGCTTTACCATTTACTTGCCATTGAAACAAGAATACTCTTTGTATCTTATCCATACATGTCACAGAGTCTAACTTTTCCTGATTTCCTCTGCCACACTTCGGTTCTAGTCCTCCTCACTCCTCAATTGTACTATATTATACCATTGCCATAAATTCAATGATTTTTTTCCTTGAACATATACAAAATTTCAGAATATTGAGAGGGTGCTACTGTTTTTGTTACCTGGGTGAATGGTACAATGCTGAAGTCAGGGCTTTTAGAGTGCTGTCACCAGAATAGTGTATATCATACCCAATAAGTAAGCTTTTATCCCTTAACCTCCTCCCACCTTCCCTTGCTTCTTAGTATTGAATGTCCTTTACACTTCTATGTGCCCTTGTGTACCCATCAATAGCTCCTACTTATTAGAAAAAACATGTGGTAATTTTCCTTTTTGTCCATTCCTGAGATACTTCACTTAGGATAATGGTCTCCAGTTAGATCTAAGTTGCTGTAAACATTATTTCATTCCTTTTTATAGCTAGTAGTATAATATATGTGTGTGTGTGTGTGTGTGCATATACATACCACATTTTCTTTACCCACTAATGAATTGATGGGCATTTTCTTTACCCACTAATGAATTGATGGGCATTTAGGTTGACTCCACCATCTTTGAAATTGTGAAATGTGCTGTGATAAACAGTTAAGTGCTGGAGTGTCTTTTTTTTAATAAAATGACTTCTTTTCCTTTGGGTAGATACTCAGTAGGGGTATTGCTAGATTGAATGGTGGGTCAGGTCTACTTTTATTTCTTTCATAAAACTCCACACCATTTTCCATGGATATTGTACTAATTATTAGTTCTAAAGTGTGTTAAGTGTTCCTTTTTCTCTACATTTACACCAATAGCTATTGTTCTTTGACTTTTTGATAATGGCTATTCTGAGGTAAGATGGCATCTCATTATGGTTTTAGTTCACATTTCTGTGGTTATTAGTGATGTTGGGCATTTTTCCTTTTTTTTTTTTTTTTTTGGCCATTTGTCTGTCTTTTCAAAAACTATGTTCATGTGTTTTGCCCACTTTGTAATTTTTTTTTCTTACAGATTTATTTGAGTTCATTGTAGTTTGTAGATATTAGTCCTTTGTCATGGCATATAGTTTGTGAATATTTTCTCCCATTCTATGGATTGTCTATTAATTATTTCCTTTGCTGTGTAGAAGCTTTTAAATTTAATTAAATTTCTATTATTTATTTTCATTATTGCTATATTTTCCTCTGGGTTCTTAGTCATAAATTCTCTCTCTAGGCCAAAGTCTAGAAGAATTTTTCCTATGTCATCTTCTGGAAATTTTATGATTTCATGACGTACATTTAACTTTTCTACCCATCTTAAATTAATTTTTACATATCACAAGAAATAGGCATACTGTCTCATTCTTTTGCATGTGGCTATCCAATTCTCCCAGCACCCTTTATTGAATAGGGCATTCTTCTCCAAGTGTATATTTTTATCTGCTTTGTAGAAGATAAATTTGTTATATAAATATGGTTTTATTTCTTGGCTCTCCATTCTGTTCCATTGATCTATGTGTTTACCTTTATACCAGAACCTGTTTCGGTTATACTATCCTTGTAGTATAATTTCAAGTCAGATAATATAATGCCTCCAAATTTGTTCTTTTTTCTTAAGATTGTCTTGGTTATTTGGGCTCTTTTGTGGTTCTGGATGAAATTTAGAATTATTTTCTCTAGATCAGTGAAATATGACATTGACATTTTAATGGGAATTGCACTGAATTTGTAAATCACTTTGGGTAGTATGGATATTTTAATGATGTTGATTCTTGCAATTGATGAGCATGGAATGTTTTCCCATTTGTTCATGTCATCTGTGATTTATTTCATTGGTGTTTTGCAGTTGTCCTTGTTGAGATCTTTCACCTCCTTGGTTAAGTATATTCCTAGGTTTTTCAATTTTAGCTTTTGTAAATGGCACTGAATCCTTGATTTGACTCTCAGTGTGATTGATATTGGTATATAGAAATGATACTGATTTGTGTATACTGATTTTGTAACTACAGATTTTGGTAAATTTATTCATAAACTCTAAGATTTTTTGGTGAAGTCTTTAGGTTTTTCTAGGTACAAGATCATATCATTGGCAAACAGGGATAGTTTGACCTCCTTTTTCTTGATTTCAATGCCCTTTATTTCTTTCTCTTGCCTGATTGCTCTGGCTAGGACTTCCAGTACTATGTTGAATAGATGCGGTGAAAGTGGGCTGCCATATCATGTTCTGGTTTTTAGGGGGAATGCTTTCAATTTTTCCCCATTCAGTATAACGTTGGCTCTGGGTTGATCATATGTGAGTTTTTTAACTTTTAGGTATATTTTTTCTGTGTCTAGTTTATTGAAAGTTTTTATCATGAAAGGGTGCTGGACTTTATCGAATGGTTCTTCTGCATCTATTGATATGATTATGTAGTCTTTGTTTTTACTTCTGTTATTATATTGAATCACATTTATTGATTTATGTATATTGAATCATCCTTACATCCTTGGGATGAAACCCACTTGACCATGATGAAGTGTTCTTTTTGATGTGCTGTTGAATTTGATGTACTAGTATATTGTTAAGGAATTTTGCATCTATGTTCATGAGGGATATTGGTCTGTAATTTTCTTTTTTTGTTGTGTTCTTTCCTGGCTTTTGTATCAAGATGATGTGGCTTTGTAGAATGCATTAGGGAAGATTCTCTCCTTTTTGATATTATAGAATAGTTATAGCATCTATTTTTTTTAAACTTTTTTATAATAGCTATTCTAAGGTAAGACACCATCTCATTGTGATAATCTCTTGATGTTGAGCCTTTTTCCATTTGTCTTTCTTCTTTTCAAAAATTGCGTTTATGTCTTTTGCCCACTTTGTAGGTTTTTTTCTTTTCCTTACTGTTTTATTTGAGTTCATTGTAGATTCTGGACATTAGTCCTTTGTCATGGTATATAGTTTGTGATTATTTTCTTCCATTCTGTAGGTTGTCTATTTTTTCCATCCATCACTGTCAATGCCATTTTTCATATTACATGGTAGAAAGTATCCATCATTGTCAATACTATTTTTATCATTACATGGCTGGATACTTTCTTACTTTCTGGGCAGTCCTCATGTGTGTGTGTATGTGTAAAATTCTTTGTAGGTCAAGTGGAATTTATCCATAAATCTTTCTGTTCCTGGCCTTTTGTTTTGTTGTTGCTGGGAAGTTTTTTTTATTATTGGTTTGATCTTGTTGCTCGTATTGATCTGGTAAGATTTTTTTATTTTTTCTTAATTCAAGTTTGGAGGCTGTGTGTTTATAGGAATTTGTCTATTTCATCTAGGTTTTCTAGTTTTTGTGTGTAGCAGTTTTCATAGTAATCATTGGTGATATTTTGTTTTTCTGTGGTATCAGGTGCAATGTCTCCTTTTTTATTTCTGATTGAGATTATTTGAGTCCTTAATGCTCATTTCTGGTTAATCTAACTATTCGTACATCTATTTTGTTTACCTTTACAAAGAACTAATTTTTTGTTTTATTGATCTCTTGTATTTTGTTTTTGCTTACATTTTGATTATTTTTGCTCTCAGCTTTATTTCTTTTCTTCTACTAACTGTGAATTTGGTTTTTTCTTCTTCTTTTAGTTCCTTGAGATGTGAAAATAGATTGTTTGTGATCTTTCTTTTTGATGTAAGCATTTGAGGCTCTGACACTCACCTTTAGCATGGCTTTGACTCTATCCCTTTGATTCTGGAAACTTATTTCCTCTTTGTTGTTCAGTTCAATGAATCCTTTGATTTCCATCTTAATTTCATCATTGACCCAAGGATTGTTTAGCAGCAGGTTGTTTAATTTGCATGACTTAGTGTAGATTTGAGAGTTTCTCTTGGAATTGATTTCTGGGTTTAGTCAACTATGGTCTTAGAAGATGCATGGTATAATTTTGATTTTTCTGAATTTGTTGAGACTTGTTTTGTGACCTAACATTTGATCAATCTTGGAAAATGTCTCCTGTGCTATTGAGAAGAATGTACATTCAGTAGTTTTCAGGTAGAATGTTCTGTAAATATCTCTTTGATTCATTTGTTCTAGAGTCCTATTTAAGTCTACTGTTTCTTCATTGACTTTCCTCTTTCCTTTGAGTTTATGAGAGTAATTGTGGGTTAGATGGATTTTGGAGGACACAATATACTGTGGTTGTATTTTCTCATCTATTCAGCCAGCCTATATCTTTTAAAGGAGCACTAATACTTTACATTCAGTGTTAACATTGATACATATGATATTATTTTGTTCATCATATTGAGTAATACCTTGTTTTTGTTTTCCCCATTGTACTACTATTTTATAAGAACTGTGAACTTTAAATTTGGGGTATTTTGTGGGTATCTGTTGTCCATATATAGTACACCCATGAGCATATCCTGTAGGGCTGATCTAGTAGTGACACATTCATCTAGTGTTTGATTGCCTAGGAAAGACTTATTTCTCCTTCATTTGTGCAACTTAGTTTTGCCTTCTTGGAAGGCAGTTGTTCAGTTTAAGAACCACTAGTGTAGAGTATAAATGTCTTAACACAATAATTAAGTAAGTGAGGTAAAGCATATGGTAACCAGTTTGATGTAAGCATTCCAAATTGTATATAAAATCAGCACATTATACCCCATAAATGCATTAATGTACATAGTTATGATTTAATAATAAATTGTTAAGAAAGAAAACAAAAAAAGAACCACCAGTGTGAGAGACTGCTCTGTCCAGGTTTCCTTGTGGTGGTGACAATGATGGGAGAGGCTGTCTAGCTGGTTGCAGCAGGTATCTGAGGTGTAGGCGTTTGCCCCACAAATGGGAGTAATGATGGCATGTGGCAAGGGGATAACTTGTGGCTAGTTGGTCCACCGTGCCCTGGGGGAGATGCTATGTGGCTATGTGGCTGGGACTCTCTCTTTTGCAGGTCTGAGTGTGGCCATGGCTGTGGCAATTCTCAAGTGGCATCAATGGACGCCATGGGCCATGGGTGTCTGTTTTGCTTAAATCCACCAGAGTGGGATGCATGGCTCCCGGTCACAGGATACATAACAGCATCTGCCCTCCCTGTTCCCTCTGCTGCTACCAGGGGTGACATAGAGGTGACTGAAGTGAGCTGATCCCTGTTTAGACTAGGCACTCTGGGCTAAGAGCTCAGGATTTTCCAGTTGCAGTGAGCTGGGAATGGAAGCTAGCGAGTCCCTGCTGTTCTCACTCTCTGATGAAATGTTATGCACTTTCCAAGCAGCGTCCTGATCAGTTTGGAGGCCTGCTGTGGTGAGGGCAGCCCCTCACAGCTCAGGTTACAGATCTGTGGGGGGACCTCTCCCTCTTCCGAATGTGTGGACCCTCCCCCGATGTACTTTCTGACCATACTGAGGTCTTCCAACCTCTCTCGCCTTCACTTTTGGGGTCTTCAGTGGCTTCTCTCACGATTCACACTGCTCTCTCCAAGAAGTGTCTCTGTAGGTGAACATGTCCTTGCTAATTTGGATCCTCTGCTTGAGGGCAGTATGTGCAGTCGGCTTCTATTCTGCCATTTTTGCCCCCAAATCTCTCTTTAACTTTTTATTCTTCCCTGTACTTACCTTTTACTACTGGAATAGTGCTTTCAAAGCCTTCAATGAATTCATATTATCTTCAAAATAAAGTCCATGGTCTTTTGATAAGATTCTTGGAACTCTGTGGTTGCCTGTAAAATCTACCTCTCTGCCCCGAAGTGTCATCACTCTGGAGGAACCTAAGGAGGCTCAATAAACACACCCGTGTTTACCTGAAAAGCCTTCCCTTGCATGATTCATAGCACTGTCATTCTCCCTTCTGTTTTTCCCTTAAATTCTATTTACCCTTCAAGATCCATCTTTTATGCCCTATATGAAACAGTCTCCTACCATCATCTCTTAGCATGAATTGATCTCTTTTTCCTCTGAACTGCCACAAAATCAAGATTTTGGAGAACCTTGATTTTGACAACTATTGCTATAGCAGTCTTTTTGGTACTTGATTGTATAGGTGGATCTCCCTTACAAAATTATAAATTCTTAAAAAGTTATCATAATCCCTTGTATTCAATCATTGGAGTATGATTATAGAATTATTTGTACATGGTTTCTTGAGATTTATTACCTTTAGGTCAAGAAGACAACAGTCATCATAACAAAAAAGAGGTAAATGTTGTTAACTGTGACCAAACGTTTTAACACATTGTATTGAGTACTTAATAGGAAGCAGGCAACATGCAAAATGCTTTAGAGGCCTCATTTTACTTATTCATCAAAACTATTCCAAGAGGTAGATTCTGCTATTATTTGTTTTATCAGAGGGGGAAACTAAGACTTAAAGAAACTACTTAAATGCCAAAATCATAAACCAGTGAATGAGAGAACCAGGATTAAAACTCAGCTGAAAAAGGCCTGTGCCTTCAACATATCAAAGACTGCTCCAGTATTGTTGAATGGAAGAACTAGTGTGATGTGTGGGTTCAGAAGGCCATTAAATGTCATAATTTGAATGAGTTTGATGAAGTTCAGGACATGCTACCCCAAAATATGGCACGTTAGCATTTGAGAAAAAGGAGAAACAGGAAGGTCACTGTCACCTTTCCCAACTCTTCTCCCCTGAAGCACCCTCATCACAGAAGTGCTTCCCCTATACCTAGAAGACACAGGGACACAGGAGCATTAGGAACACAGAGTCACAGAAAAGAATTGGAACAAATAGGCCTTGCTAAGTTCCACCCAGTTTATTACTATTAGATCCTACTTCCTTTGTCCAATCATACTTTTCTCCGTCCACTTTTTCAGAACTAGCACAAAAATACACTGGTTTTCCTGGCTTTTTTTTTTTTTTTGGTCTTTATTTCTTAAGGCTCCATGTCACACAAAGTGTTTAAGTAAGTTTGTTTTCTTTGTTTATCTTCCTCTTATTAATCTGTCTTTAGTTATAGTGGTCCCCACCTTGACTTGAGAAAAGGTATTTCTTCATCCCAGATAAGTTCCAGGAGTTCAAAACAAAATTTTGTGTACTTTATGTCTGTCTAAGGATAATAGGCATATTAATTTTGACATTAATATGCCTGTAGTAGGCATATTAATGGCAAATATGGGAATACCATAAAATGGTGGAGAGTTACATTTTTTATAAAAGCAAGCTAATTTTTTATAAAGAAATATTCTGAATTTATTTCCTGAATTTGTTAGAGATTTTCTGTTTTTTTTTTTTTAAGACAGAATTTCACTTTGTCACTTTATAGAGTGCTTTGGCTTCATAGCTCATGACAACCTTAAACTCTTGGGCTCAAGAGATCCTTTTGCCTCAGCCTCCTGAGTAGCAGGATGACAGGTGCCTGCCACACCCCCCGGCTATTTATTTAGAGAAAGAGTCTCACTCTTGCTCAGGCTGGTGTCAAACTCCTGAGCTCAGGTGATCCACATGCTTCGGCCTCCCACTGGGGTAGATGGCATGTGGGTGAGTCACCATGCCCAGTGATTTCCCATTATTTTTAAAACTTATATTCTCCAAATCACTGATAATGTCCTACTCAAAGAAGGTGGATAGCTCCAAAAGAGAAGCCTATACAGACTTTGAATTTTAGTGCATTTATTCAATAAACATGTTAATGAACATCTATTGTGCTGGGTGTTTCAGTTCTAGCCATAATTTCCATAGGAATTCTGTGGTAGGAACTCTCCATGCTACTAGATGTACAGTAAATAGATTTACTAAAGACAACCACTGGTGATAAAACATAGAAATGTAGGCAGTTTTCCTTGGATTAGACTTATATTTTAAATAATTACTTGAAATCATTACTTGAAAAAAAAATCCCTTTTGTGAGCTTCAGGATCAGTGAAATAATCAATATGTCCATTTTGGTTGGAATCTTATAAGAAAACATACATTTTAAAATGAATGTATTCCAATAAATTACAATGACGAGGTCTGTCAATGAAGAATATCTTATTATATTCAAAATAAAAAGCTTAACTTGATCTGGTTTGGGAGTACTCTGCGAGGTAGTTGGATACTGCTTTTGTGTTTCATGAAAGGAACACACTGTTTTGCTGAAGGGAGAGCAATTTAGTGTTCTGCCTTCCACTCTGCCAAGAACTAGCGGTTCTTGTGACTTTGCACAAGTGACTCGACCTCTTATTGAGGAGCTAGACTATCTTTAAAGTCTCCTTAGTGAGTTCAGTTATTTTATTTAATAACATCTCAGTTAAGTCCATGCTAGTAATGGAAAAGACAGCAGAGAATTCTCTAATTAGTTCCATGCTATTTAAAAGAGTATCATTGTGTGATAAAAAGAAATAAAATGCCTACATTCTTAAAGTCAGACCATACATTCCCGCTGCTAATTTGGGCTTTGGGCAATCATGTTAAGAAACAGAAAGCATTTTTATTTTTATTAGAAATGGAGAAATGCAAGAGAATTAATTCCTCTAATAAATATTTATGGAGCACCTGCTGTGCACCAGGACTGTGTCTGGTGCTGTGGCACACAGCGGCACAAACAGGGAAGGTCCCTGCCCTTACAGAGCTTCCAGCCGAGAGGGTGTTACTGTTTCTTGTCTTGTAGGTTAGAAAGACGTTTGTCCATATCCTTAAGGAAGGAAGAGATCACACACGCAGATGTCAAGCAGGGGTAGATCTTTCCTGCCAGCACCAGCATCAGCTACCACTCACCTGCAGCCTAAAACAGTGGGAATTCAAGACATAGCAAGAATGAGACCAGAAATGGAAGAGTGTGTGTGTGTGTGTGTGTGTTTGTCTGAGAGACAAAGTGGTAAGGGGGAGAGAGACAGAGAGAATGAACGAGAATAACTCCTTGTCCAGAGCTTAAAGAGAACGATCTGGAGAGGTTGACTTTTGTGTCCTGGAAGTGGAGAACTGGCTTTGACTCCTGCTAAGTGACTGTGGGCAGGGGTTTCCCCTATTCGTGGCCCCTGGGGAAGAGTCACTTTAATCAAAGTGCCTAGCAAGGGAGAAGGGGGGTTTTCTTGCAGGCAGATGGCTACCTGAGACAGAGCCCAAGCACATTGCCCGGAAGAATAGGAAAACCTCCAAAAGGCACGGGTAGGTGACTGGATGCCCACAGGCTGAGAGAGGGAAGCCCAAAGTCAGGTGAAGCAAGGGTACAATGTACCTCAGAAAGGCACAGTGACAATCCTGCTGCTTCTTCCCAGCAGAAGGAAACTCCCACAAATGTGGTTCCATGCGTGAGTGCCCCCTGTCTAGAAGAAGCCAACAGCACGTCATGATGGACGGCATCTGTGCCCCAAGCGCGCGCTCTGTCCCTGGCTCTGCCAGTGGCTGGGGACAGGGGAACTGGGTGGGCTTGCTCAGCCTTGTGATTATTAACCTTGATAATTGTGATATTTCTGACTTATAGATATATTTATCTCTATACAGCCCCGTGGTGGGACTGAATCTGAAATAACCAAACCAAACTAAAAATGTGCCCAAGAGCAGGAAATGAATGGGGAGATGCAGAACGGGAAGTGATGGGGGAGGGGAGGAGCAGGAAGAGCCGGGCTCTGAGTCAGCCTTACATTTAGTTCCTTAAAGCGGCGACCGGTAGGTCCCCTGACTTCCACGCCTGAATCAGACCTGCGCGGCAGAAAGCTCTGGCCTGCAGGATATTAAAAATTACACTGATTGCATTGTTCTGGCTATTTTCAAATCTGAGGGGAGGCTTTTCTAGGGACTGTGAGGGACGGGAAAGGCCGGGACCTGCTCGTGATTTCATCCAGGAGGAAAAATTCCCAGAGAGAAGCTTTGGAGGGTCTATCTAAGAAAGGACAAAGTTCCTCCGTGATCATGAATCTTGTTTATTTAACAAGGTCCGTTTCACATCAGTCACACAGACACACTCATCTATTACAAGTCATCAAAAAGCATAATAGCAAAAATGGAATCATCCCTAAACCGGAACGTACAGGCCGCGGCTTCCAGAAACTGACCTAATAATGACACAGAGCGGCTCTTCTGCTCCCCCTCCCCCGTCACTTCCTGCTCTGAGGCTCCCCATTCTTTTCCTGCGCTTGGGGGCATTTTTAGTTTAGTTGGGTTATTTCAGATGCAGTCCCACCGTGGGATGGCATAGAGATAAATATATCTGTAAGTCAGGAATATCACAACCACCAAGACGGATCTATGATCACGTAGCCTCGTCCTGTTGCGCCCAGTCACCTCCCAGCTGGGAAGAGTGACTCTTCAGATGCAGTCGCTTCAAGGGACAGTTGGATGTTAGACCTTTGGTCATGTTGTTTTGTGGGAACGGGTCTTTATCTGATATATCATCTTCAAAGGAGAATTAAGTAAGAATGAGCAAGTTGAAGAAAACTCAGTGTGAAAGGTTTCCTTTTCAATAATGGTCAGTGGAAAATGACAGTGTATCAACAGCAGTGTGTTTTCTTATGGGTTTCAAACAATTTAAAGAGTTACTAAAATACATAAAAGTTTAGTGTTCCACTATTATCACGGTTGCCATTTTCACTAGAATCTTAAAGTGCTTCCTCCCCCCACCCCCAACAATCTACTCCCGTTTTGATTCACCTTTTCTACCTCCCTTCATCCTCTAACAAGGGTTGGAAAGGTGTTTATCATGGGGATCAAAGTCATGCCCTCCTCTCTGCCTAAGGTTTGCTCTGATGGCCTTGGCCCCATGAACGGTTCCCTCTGTGTTCTATAGATTCTCTCTAGGGGCTTGTGCTCAGCCTGTAAAATGATTACATCTCCTTTGGGTCCTAATATCAGAACAAAAACCTTCCTTGACTTTGCATTCCTATGTGGCATCTATCCAGGCATTTCTGTGTTATTATAATTCTTTCCTTGTGGTCAAATTCATTAGCTATTTTTTAGCTCATAGTGTATTTATGATAACAGTTGCAGTAACAAATAACCTTCCAAATTCCAGAACCTTACAGCATAATTTATTTCTCACTCACATCATAGTGTGATATGGGTGTTTGTTAGATGAGGGTGACTTTTCTCCACATGGTGATTCAGGGACCTTGGCTCTTTCCTCTTGTTGCTCTGCCATTAGTCAGGGATGTGGAATTATCTGTGCCCAGATCTTACAAATGGAATAGGAAGATGGAGATGACATATCTGTTTTTGAATTGCCTTGGCACTCAAATTCTGTTGACAGAAACTAGCAAAATGGCACCCCCAAATTTTTAAGTACATATGAGGCTGGGAAACACAATCCTGGCTGGTTTCATGACAACATTTTAGTAAAGAAAGAGCACACATTTTCAACGAAGTAATAGCTGTTTGGCCGCTACGCATTTCTTGAAACTCTCTACTGTTTCTGGCAGTTTTAGGGAACTTTTCTTGCTTCTACTTTTACCTCTTTAAGAATGTGGAATTTTCTTTTTACTCTCTACTCTCCCATTTCATTGTATTCCAGAGCTTTCTATTATTTCCACTCTATACTGCTCTCTCCCCACGAACTTCCTTTTTCAGTTTTTATTTTCTTTAGGGACAGAGTCTTGCTCTGTCACCTGGGCTGAAATGCAGTGGAGTGATCATAGTTCACTACATCCTCAATCTCCTGGGCTCAAGCAATCCTTCTGTCTTAGCCTCCCAAGTAGGTGGGGCAATAGGCACATGTCTGGCTAATTTTTTAATTTCAAAATGTTTTTTTGCAGAGAAGGGAGTCTCGCTATGTTGTCTAGGTTGGTCTTAGACATATAGCGTTTAGCAATCCTCCTGTCTCAGCTTCTCTAAACTCTGGGATTATAGACATGAGCTACTGTGCCTGGCCCACACGAACTCTTAACAGATTTAACTAAAATCTATCTACTGATGTTTCACAAAGTATCTCCTGCCAACTTTCTTTTGGAACTTTAAACTACATAATAAATATTTTGGGGTGCACATATACTGGAAAACCAGTAGTATCCTTGAATTTAATATGTCCAAAACAATACTTTTTATCTTCCCTCACTCAAATTCTCAAACCAAATCCTGCTCTATCATTATCACATGTTTAGTCAATAAATAGAAATCTGGGAGTCATCCTAAAACACCTTTGGTTTCTCACCATATTCTCCTTTCCTATGTCCTCCTCTCCATTAAAAACAGACCCCTAAATAGAAATCTTTAAAAATATTTCACAAATGATATTTCATGCATTGTTTAAAAAAAACTTACTTTATTTGAATAAAAATGGTTTTCTTTGACATTCTTGTTTATGACACAAAAGCAGACTGTAATGGTCAATTTTAGAAGTCAACTTGACTAGATCAAAGGATTTCCATACAACTGGTAAAGTATTGTTCCTGGGTTATATCTGTAAGGTGTTTCTGGAAGAGACTGGCACTCAGTGGACTGAGTTAGGAACATCTGCCTTCACCCAGGGTGGGAGGACACCAATCGATGAGCTGAGGACTGGTTAGAACAGGCACAGGAAGGGTGAATTCTTTCCTTTGCACCATAGGAAGGGTGAATTCTCTCCTTCTCACCATAGGAAGGGTGAATTCTCTCCTTCTCACCATAGGAAGGGAGAATTCTCTCCTTTGTGCCATAGGAAGAGTGAATTCTCTCCTTCTCACCATAAGAAGGGTGAATTCTCTCCTTTGTGCCATAGGAAGGGAGAATTATCTCCTTTGTGCCATAGGAAGAGTGAATTCTCTCCTTCTTACCATAGGAAGGGTGAATTCTCTCCTTCTTACCATAGGAAGGGTGAATTCTCTCCTTCTTACCATAGGAAGGGTGAATTCTCTCCTTCTTACCATAGGAAGGGAGAATTCTCTCCTTCTCACCATAGGAAGGGTGAATTCTCTCCTTTGTGCCATACTTTCTCTCCCTGTCTCCCCAAAAGCTGAGATATCCTTCTCTAGAGCTAGGACATTAGAATTCCATGTTTGGCTTTTGAACTCTACAACTTGTACTAGTGGCCTCCTGGTTTCTTAGATTTTAAGTTTCAGATGGAGAGTTACATTGTTGCTTCTTTGGTTTTAAGGTTTTGGGGCTGCACTGAGCAGAGGTGATGGCTTCCTTTGTTCTCCATCTCACAGATGGCCTGTTGTGGAACTCACCTGCCGTAACTGTGTGAGCTATTTCCCCTCATCAACCCCCTCTCATACAGGTATATGTCTGTCTGTCTGTCTATCTATCTATCTACTTTTCTATATCTTCTATTGGTTTTGTTTCTTTGGAGAACCTAATACATGAACAATCTTGTTTAAAAATATTTTCAAACAGGACATTGGTTAGAGTTTGAAAAATAAAAGATAAATGAAAAATTCACTAATTGTTTAAAGTAAAATAAGAAATTGGCTCATAAGGTTATACTGAGAAGTCCCATCATGAGCAGTCAGTAAGCTGTAATCCCAGGAGGGCTAGGGGTATAGTTCCAGTCTGACCCTGAAGGCCTCTCCTTTGCACCAAAGGACCAGGGGAGGCAATGTCTGATGGAATTGACTAACTTTCTCTTCATTCCTGTCTTGAAGCTGGTGCATTGTTTTGCTGCATTCAGACTTAAGAGTTCTTTGTGCTTGTGAATTGTGTTGCTAAAAATATTTGAGTGCAAATGTCTTTATGATAAAATGTCTCTTTTTCATTTGGGTAACTACCTAGTAGTCGGAGTTCAGGATCACATTTTTAGTTCTAACAAAGGGCTGATCACCAGGATCTACAAACAACTCAACAAAATCAATAAGAAAAGAGCGAACAACCCCATCAAAAACTGGGCAAGAGATATGAACCAAAACTTTGCTTATGATGATAGATTTATGGCCAATAAACACATGAAAAACGATACATCATGCTCATCATCTGACAAATGTAAATCAAAACCACATCAAGATATCACTTAATTCCAGTGAGAATGGCCCACGTCTTATGTTCTCAAAGCAACAGATGCTGGTGTGGATGTGGAAAGAAAGGAATTCTTGTACACTGTGGGTGGGACTGCAAACTGGTCCAACCTCTATGGGAAGTAGTATAAAAATTCTTCATAAATTATCTTGAATTATAGATTTCTCATTTTCAGCCAAAGAGGACAGATACTTTTATAAATTAGATTGCTTAGATATAGGTAATGAACTTTAATCTTAAAAATAATATTAAAAATTAACAATTTAAAATAATCATGTTAACTTTTTTTTTATCAGCAGTTTATTAGAAATAAAAATAGGACAAAACAGAAAAACAATATAAATAATAGCAATAGAATTAGCAAGAAATATTTAATTGAGTACCACTGTATACTAGGCACTAAACCTAGGCTTATATTTGCCAAGAAGTTAATTATGCATGTTTGTTTTCTGTCTACATATAGAATCATTGTTTACTGAGAGAATATTGAAATCGACATTAATAAAGTGAGTTCAGAGTCTTAAATATAAATAATAAATCATATACACTGCAATTATTGCATGCCTTTGCTTTTCTTTTAAACTTTTAAGGTAAACACTACCTGGTTAGCCTTTGTATGCTAAAGAAAATAAACAGTTACAAAGCAAATAAAATCCAATTTTTTTTTAAGGTCATGCTATTTGTCATAATATGTAAATCTCTGTGGCCTAATACCATAGAGACCTTATTTATTACTCAAACCAAAGCAATTGTGAGGATAAAAGGGGAGAGTTCTTGATAAATTGACTAGGACAAGCAGTGTAAACTAGGCCTGTTCTGTGCATAGTGAGACACAAAGTCACTTCATTTGTACAATAAATGTCTATTTTTTACTTAAATAAAGAGGTGCTTGTGTGTTGGCAGACATTGTAAACTCTGACCCACACAATTATTTTGTGGATCCAGCCTTACAGAGACTCTTTTATCTTCAACATGTGGCTTCTAAGGGTACACTGGGTGTTGCCTTCCAGAAGGATTTATGGATGATGCCTGGAAATGAGACCATCATGTTCACCCACATTCCACTGGCAGAACTCCGTTATTTGGCCACATCTAAATACAACGGAGGCTTCAAATTGTAGTCCACTCGAGTGCCCAGGAGGAAAGGGGAAATGGTTCAGCAACAGCCACCCAGTAATTTTCCACAGCTTAAAAATAAAGCATGTAAAGTAATTTTTATTTGTTTATAGAAATGTAAAAATATTTGGCTCTGGAGAAATAAAACTGTAAGTTGATACTATAGTAGTTGATAGTTTGTCCCTTGATCATTGTTATTCTGGTATTTCTAAACCAGCCCTAAAAGAGATTCAATTAAAACAGGTTACAAAATTTACTTCATATACGATTTTACTCTTCAAAAATTCTATCAGAAAATAATTTTCATCAGCACCCATGTGTGTAATTCCACTTTATTTGGACAATCTTATATAATACAAAGAACATAGGCTTCTGTGTCAGAAGGACCTGACCCGCAATACTCATTACTATTTATGAGATTCAGGATCTTGGAGAAGCTACTTAACCTTTCTACCCCTCACTTACCTATCCAGTAGAATGGAAGCAAATGCCTGTTTCACAAGATTGTGCTGAGAATTGGTTAAGATGAGTATTTAATGTGCTGTGTTAATGCTTTCCCCATAGTAGATAATCAATACTGTCAATCCCTTTCTCCTAGAGCACTTAACTTCTGTGGGATATAGTTAAATAATTGCTATTCCAGACATCTGTCCCTTCACTTTAATTAATAAAACTTGTCAACTGGAAATAAATCATTTTAATTCTGGAGAGCAGACATTATAGTGGCAAAGTGTTTGCAAAAGTTACTCTTCTTTAAATATAATTATAAAATAATTTAATGTAACAAACCCTGGTGATCTCAACATTCCTGATTTTACCTACTTGACTTCACACAATGAGTTTATTATTCAGGTGATTTCTGAGATTTTATGTGATAGCAGGAAGGCAGACAACTGATCTTCAAAGCAAGGTAAATTTCATTTTTCTTCATAGGAATGAAGACATTAAAATAATTTTTTTTTTTTTTTATATTGCGGACCTTTAAAAGATGAGAATAGTGAAGGAGGATGTGAAAATGGAGGGTGAGTTCTTAGAATCTGACCATATGTTACTGTAAGAGTATGCTCTTCCAAGCTACCTCAATCAGTGTTTATCACAAACAAGTCTGTAGCAATTTCTGTGTCTAAGCAGGCTCTTTGATAACACATACAATCTGCCTAAGTTGTTAGGTTGCTTTTTGCCAGTGTCTCAAAATCAGCTGAAAACCTAACAGATTTAAAGCTAACTACTAAAATCAGAAAAGGCTATCACAAAGTTCAGCTTTTTTTTTTTTCCTGAAAATTAGGAACATGTTGCCTTTTCAAAATCATGAATGAATGGCCTGAGTCTAAGAGCTTTTTGTAAAAACGTAGCTATCACTAAGTCTTGCTTTAAAGGGAAATTTAGAGCCCACTCTTTTAAATCGACAGTGGCATTGGATTGTAACATGTCCTTTTAGAGGATTTAAAACAATATTAAAGGGCTAATTTCATTCCAGGTTACTTTTGTTTTCTGATTAAGTTTAGGGAAGAGGAAAAATCCACTTGGAAGTAAAAAAAATATAGGCAAATCCATGAAGAATCCTGTTTCCTTCTCCACTTTTAAACACTTTCACAGTCATCCCATATTTCCCCTATTGGTCACCTGCTCTCACTGTATCCCTTTTCCTAATGACCTTTCTTATCCATGAGTCTATAACTGCCATATTTTTCATCTTCACTGCATCTCATCTGCTCAGTTTGAGATGCAAACTACATTTTGATAAATGAATCTTGACCGAGGTGTTAACATGTGAGGACTAGTAAGCTGATTTTTGGTGATTCATTTTAACGGAGACTTGTAGGCAAATTTACTCTATGCTTATTTTCTAAAACATCAATGGCAAGAACTTTAGAGCTTTTTATGACACTTAAGCTATACTTCGCGGTGGTTGCATACTTTTTATATTATAGGGTAGAGTGAACCATGGTCATTATCAACTCTGTGTTTCTTTGTGGCAAGAGAAAAAGTTGAGCCAAATTGATTAGTTTGGTGGCTCTTTATTAATATTTTTGGAAGGGATACCTATAAAAGAAACTTACAGATAAATTTGTGATGTGGTGCTATGCACCTACAGAGATATCTGACACATTTTTAATGCTTGTAAAATTCAAAATGATGCTGAAATTATGGGAAAGTTATGACAGAACGATCAGAGTTAAATAGCAAACTTTCATTTTCTGCATCAAGCATTTGCCCGACACATATCTGGAAATTTAAATATGGCCTTCTCTGGAGAACAGTGGTTCTCATGAACAGAGTGGGAAATTTGCCTGTAGGCCTTCAAACAGTTCACTTGGAGGTCTCCTTTTTACTGGGACACATGATTTGACAGGAGGAATGGGCTGCAGAAATGTTCTCTTTTCCAATTTCCCACATTCCTTTCCTTGGTCTTAGCCAATATAGATCTAATTCTCTCTCCTTTTTCACATCATTTTTTTGTAACTTGACACGGTACATTTTCCATATTTCTGCTCAGATCAAGGGCAGACCTAAGCAGACGAAGGCCGAATACATCTTAGCTAAATGTTTATGCCAGTTTTAAAAATTTACAGCTTGTGGAACACTTGCACAGGTCATAGGAAATACTATTTTGGTTCTTAAGTTATTTTAATTTAGTCTAACAAACCAAGAGTCAAATGTTATACAACCTATTCTATGGTTCAAAGTTTCCTAAAATAAATTTGAAATTAATCCCAGAATCAAAGATAGAAGATATTTCACTGTTTTGAAATTAAAAGATAAAAATAATCTTATTATTATCAAGTAAAATGTTCTCTATGGGAAGAACAACAAGGTACGGGCAGATTCCATAGCAAGATGGGGTGGCTTTGTGTAAACAAAATAATGGGATATCTGACTACATTTTGTACTCTAGGGTTAGGTAAATATAGCAAATACAGATTGCTGATTCTACAATGGAGTCTTCATTTTTCCAGATTCCAAAAGTCAGTCTTCTTGTGCAAATTAAAAAAAATTGTATCTATTTTTAGAGAACAAATAAAGTCAAATAGTATCATCAATAAAATTTAAAGTTTATGTTTTAAAATATCTCCATAGATTTGTGGCATTAGTGGTATATCAGACTCTGAATTATTGAAGCCTTAATAGTGTCAAACATGATATTTACAAAATTAGATTTCTGTAATTAAATTGATATCATCTATGTAGATGATATATGCTTAGTTAACCAATTTTAGAGCAGCTTAAAATTTTCTACAGGTTTTCTAATATCCAAAATCTAGAAGCTTTTTTGATACTATTGATCTGAATGATAATATAATTGTTATTGCACTAAAATCAGTGCTAGTTTTTCCATTCTGGTATTCACCAGAGTAAGTATGTATAAACGTGTGTGTGTGTGTAAACGTGTGTGTGTAAGCATGTATTCATGTTAGGCACTGACCAAGGGTATTAGCTGGCATGGGCGTAGGGATGACCGGATCTTTTGCTTTGTCAAAGTAGACCACAGGTTGTAGGAGATTTTAAACAACTAATTTCAGACAGTCTATAATTTCCATTGTCTTGGAGAGACAATGAAAGCTTTTTATCATCTCTTGAGTTGAGTTGATTACAAAAGAGTTTTCCTACTGCTCCTCCTTAACCAAAATTTTCTCATTCTCTTTCCTTACAAGGTCTTAGGCTCTTGTTGTCTGAGACTAAATCACTCTCTTTCCCCTCAAAGTAAAATGAAAGGGGCAATTATACCCTCGGGGATTCTTAATTGTCCCAATTAACTAAGTCAGTTTCTGGAGTCTGAGCTGAAAATGAAGCTTAGAATGCACCTTTAATAAGTAAAATTTTGTTAAGCCAACTTGTGCCTTTTATTTTTTTCAGGAAATGCTAGCTATTTGAATATTGAACTGTATTGAGCCAGCCTCATGCTCTCAATTTGGCTTCAAATAACAGTAATTCATGCTTTCCTTATGCCCTCAGTTTTAAAGGAAATAAACAAAACAAACAAAACATTTTTGTTTAATTTAATCTGTTTGATTAAATAAAATCAATTTATTTATATTTCAGAGGTCTTTTAAATTTATTTTTTTACACCTGTTACGACATAGATTTTTAGGGAATAGTTTCTGGCCGCTCAGGTCCTTTCCATTGGTTCTCAGAAAGTGCAAGTCTCTGAGCAGGCCTGGACTACAGTTGAACCCAGTTGCCTGTCTCTTTGGCTTCCTATTTTTTTCTGACCGTTTTCCTTCATGTGTTCCAGGATGTTGTTTTGGCTTTTAGAATGCTTAATATGCTCAATAGGTGCATTAATTCTCTTGGCAAGAATCTGGTTCTTAATTTGCTTCTTTACAACAATGCCAACTGCATGCTGGGTAACTGCAGACTCTTCCAGTTTTGCCATGGTAACATTTTGTGGCATGCCTTCTACAATAGGTCCCATTCACTTGATGTCTACAATATCACCTTTCTTGTAGATTCACATGTATGTGGCCAAAGAAACAACTCCATGTTTTCTAAAAGGACTAGAGAACATATAAGAGGTCTCTTTTCTTTCCCTTTGTTTTGGCTTTGTCATTTTGGTGACTTACTAGAAGATGGTGTTTTGGGCCAAAAGACTTAAACAGATTTTATTTTAAGCACTAAGTTTTCACTTTTTCCAAATATGTCCCCCTTTCATCAAAAGAGCATTTACTTAGTTTTTCTTGTGTTTATGCCGATTAGTTTGCCAGTGAGTATCAATGTATCAGATAATTTTTACTAAATACTGGTATAGAAAGCCTTGTGCTGCCCCAATAGAGGAATTAAAATCTGGGATATGTGACTTAGATGTGCTTTTTTCTTACATATGGGAGAATTGGAAAGATTCATTCATTAGTGACTGTGATAATCACAGGAATTTAAATTAAAAGATGTTTTGGAAAAATTTAAATATCACTAAGGGAAATTAAATATATGTTTCAAATCACTGGATCAGAAGAAAGCAAATGTATCTACTAATCCAAGTTTTAAAATAATAAAGGAAATGGCAAGAAAATACAGTTTATACTTCTTTTAGTCTATTAAAAGGCAAAGGCTCTCAGAAAGATTTTAAATCCAACTATATACCATTTTACAAGAGAAATACCTAACTAAATGATACAAACAGTTGAACATAAAAGGGAAAGCAGGAATTCTTTTTTACATAAGGAGAAATAGAAAAAAACAAGCATATATTCTTCATTTCAGACATCAAACATTAAATAAGACAAAAGGCACTATTATATATATATATATATCTATGTGTGTGTGTGTATTTCTTTCTTTTTTTTTTTTTAAATCTCACTTTTGCCCTTGGTAGAGTGCCATAATGTCATAGCTCACAGCAACCTCATACTCTTGGGCTTAAGTGATCCTCCTGTCTCAGCCTCTCTATTAGTTGGGACAACAGGCACCCACCACAATCCCCTGCTATTTTTAGAGATGAGTCTCGCTCTTGCTCAGATTGGTCTTGAACTCCTGAGCTCAAGCAATCCACCACCTCAGCCTCCCAGAGTGCTAGGATTATAGGCGTGAGCGAATGCGCCCAGCCCTTATTTTATGTTAAATGGAATAATTCCTGCCGCAGTTCTAGTAGTTGTGATCCTTTATGAAAAATAATATAGCATTAACATACTTGGAATAAAAACATTTAGAAATACAAAGGGAAATAAAGAGAAATTGACTTATTGTGAGAAAATTAAGGAAACCTTTCAGATTTACTTAAAAAGTAAATACAGGTGCTATTATTTTAGGCATTTTTAGTATTCTATTTTATTTCTGCTATTGGCATAATAATCATTATTTATGTAGTAGTTGGTCAAGTATCAACATAATGTATCTTCAGCTTATCACAGTCTATCTTTAGATAACATTATATCACTCCATGTCCAATACAAGAATGTATGACAATATTTTTCATTTCTTTCCTGCTATGCCCTTTGGTCTATTGTTTTCACACATTGTATTCATTTGTACATATTTTGCAAACTATATACTAACTTTTCTTAAGGCAAGAATTACCTCTTAACATTTTTTATTTAATTACAAAAGTCATATGAAGAATTCATGTATTCTTTCACCCAGCTTCCTTTAGCATTAATGTTTTATAGGTGATATTACCAAGTATAATTGTGAAGACAAAGCAAGTGACTTTGGTATAATACTTTTAATCAAACAGTAGGCTCACTTTGAATTCCATCAATTTTCAATTAATATAATTTTTCTATTCCAGGATTCACTTAAGCATCCCACTTTGTATTTATTTTTGTGTGTCTCTTTAAGTCTCCTGGTAGCAATGATAATTCTTGAATTTGACACTTCTGATGAGTACTGGTCAGTGATGCTGTAGAATGTTTCTCAGTTGGGTTTTGACTGACACATTCCTGTGATTAGAGGGATATTATACATTTTGGCAAGTACACTACAAAAGTGATGTTTAGGGGATACATAATGTCAATCTGTCTTAGTATAGATGGTATTAATTTTGAACACTGTTTGGGTGATGGGCACGCTTATAGCTGTGACCCAAGGATTACAAAAATGATTCATGTAATAACAAATTTTTGTACTCCCTTAGTATTTTGACATAAAAAATGGGGATAAGGTCCCAAGCCCTGAGACTAGTCATTGACATTCCACAGTATTGTAAATAACTAGAGAATAAATCTTGCTTTCCCTCTGTCAGGAAAGGATAAAGAGCAACCATTCCTCTCCTATATAAACTTCTAGATTCACAATTTTGTGGGCCTTCTCCTTAAGCACAGACCCCATGTACATAGGGTGACATCTCAATTTTGCATGTTGCCCCTGATATATTAGGGCAAGAGGAACTGCCCTGATTATTAGAAATAATAGTAATCTGCCTTGATATGGAAACCTTGTTTTAGTATTTACATGTTAAAAGCTTATCCCCAAACTTCGTCTCCACCAATGCATTTCCATTTTCTCCTTTCTGCCATTTCCCACTCACCCCCTGTTGGTAACAAACTTCTTTAGTTTCTGACTTATCCCTCCTGTATCTATTTTGCACAGATGATGTGTATAACCCCTTATAACCCCTTCTTTCCTGCTTGTTTTAGTAGAATGGTTTTATCGATATATATGATATGTATGGTAATATTGACAGTACCATATCATATATGGTAATATTCACTCATTTAAAGTATACATATTTTTAGTATATTCATAGGTTTGAACTTCATCACCATAATTAATTTTAAATACTTTCATTGCCTCCACCCCCCAAAACCCCTATCTTTGTTGTTGATTATATTCAAGTCTCTGCCTCCCAGCCTTAGATAGCCACTAATTTACATAGTCTTTGGTGACTCATTTCTTGTACACAACATAATATTTTTAAGGTTCATCAACTTGGCTACATCAATCAGTGTTTGAATCCTGTTTATTGTAAGTAATATTCCATCGTATGGATATATCACATTTTATTTATCTTTTCATCAGTTGATTGATATTTTGGTTCGTTCTACTTTAAGGCTACTATGAATAATGGTGCTATGAACAACTGTGTATAAGTTTTGTATGAACATATGTTTTCATTTCTTTTGGATATATGACTAAGAATGGAATTGCTGGATCACTTGGTAACTACCTTTAACTTTTTTGGGAACTGCCAGTCTGGTTTTTTAGAGTAGTTGCAACATTTTATATTCCTACTAGCAATGTCTGACTATTCCAGTTTCTTCATGTCCTTGCCAACTTGTCATTCTCTGTCTTTTTAAATATAGCAATTCTAGTATTCCTCTCTTTCTTACATGAAGTATAGAATCCCATAAATAGTCCTTTTTACTTTGCTTTTTTCCATTTAACAATATACCCTGGAAATAATTCCAAATCATCTTAGAGGACCGTAAATGCATCATAATTTGATATTATTGTGGAAATGCATCATAATTTATTCAGTCACTCTCCCACATATGGATATTTAAATTATTACCATTATTTTACAAATACAAAAAGTGCTGTACTTAATAACCCCATGCATAAATTGCCAAACTTGTCTCCTAAAGGCCTAGACTACTGTCCATTCTCATAAGCAGTGCATAAGAGTGTTTGTTTAGCTAAAGACCTGTCAACAGAATGTGCTGCTTTGCTTTGAAACTTTTGCCAGTTAAGGCTGGGCACAGTGCCTCATGCCTATAATCCTAGCACTCTGGGAGGCCAAGGTGGGTGGATTGCCTGAGCTCATGAGTTCAAGACCAGTCTGACCTTGAGTGAGATCCCATTTCTAAAAATAGCCAGCTGTTGTGGCAGGTGCCCTTACTCCCGGCTACTTGGGAGACTGAGGCAAGGTGATCACTTGAGTCCAAGAGTTTGAGGTTGCTGTGAGCCGTGACACTATGGCTGTCTACTGAGGGCGACAAAGTGAGATTCTGTCCCCTCAAAGAAACCCAAAAAACAAAATCCAAAACTTTTGCCAGTCTGATAGATGAGAAATAGTATGTTAATGTTGTTTAATTTCAATGTATCTAATTTTAGTGAGATTGCATACTTTTTAATCTTTTCATTTTCTATGTAATTTCAAATGTTTATCAGTGAACTGTATGTTGATTTAATGGTTTCAAAGAGGTTAATAAATAGCAAAAAATCTTTTCTATTTGTTCACATTTGTTATTTCTAGCATTTACTTTCTATCGATCTAAATTTCCATCTGGCACCATTTTCTTTCAGCTTGAAACATCCTTTAACCTTTCTCTTAGTGTAGGTCTGCTGGCAACACATTTTCTCAGCTTTTGTTTTTCTTAAGAAGTAGCCTTCACTTTTTGATAGTTTTGCTAGATAGAGAAATCTGGCTTGCGGGTTATTTTCTTTTAGTATTCTATGTTGTCTTCTCTCTTTTGGCTTATGGCTTCTCTGAGATTCCTGTTGTCATTCTTATCTTGTTCCCCTGCCTACTGCCAGCCTGTGGTGGATGCACCTGAGTCCTCAGTGAGCACCACTGGCAAGGAGTTTTCAGGTAGGCACCTGAAAACTGTATTGTGTCTGTACCTCCTTTGAGTTTCTATCTGTCACACTTGCCCACACTTTGCCATTAAATGCTAATTAACTATTTGGCTGAGACCTCATCATTCTGCTGTCTTTCCAGGGGTGCGAGCACCCTCAGGTCTTCTCTCCCACATGAAAATCTTATTACTTTCTAGAATTTTGTTCATTTGTTTTTCTTGTGCAACTTTGCTTTGAATTAAATAAGAGAATATAATTTTGTAGTTTCCTCATCTTGGTTTGGTTGTTAGGACAATCGCTGTAGTCGCTGATGATCTGAATCTTATGGGACATAAATCTATGACTTCAACAAGAATGTCTATAATAACTGTGCTTGGCTCACTTTTATGTGTAGCCAATGTTTCCTTACTCCACAGCACACAAAGACCCCTCTTAAGATTGTAGAAAAAAAGGTGGTGCCTGTGGCTCAGTGAGTAGGGCGCAGGCCCCATATACCAAGGGTGGTCAGTTCAAACCTGGCCCCGGCCAAACTGCAGCAAAAAAAATAGCCAGGCGTTGTGGTGGGCACCTGTAGTCCCGGCTACTTCGGAAGCTGAGGCAAGAGAATCACTTAAGCCCAGGAGTTGGAGGTTGCTGTGAGCTGTGTGACGTCATGGTACTCTACCGAGGGCGATAAAGTGAGACTCTGTCTCTACAAAAAAAATAAAAAATAAAAATTAAAAAAAAAAAGGATTGTAGAAAAAAATATTAGCAAGGAGATATAGAATTTAATTGTTAAACCTAGAGATAATTGAATCTATAGCCTCCTATGATAATAAAAGAGCAATTGACTTTGGTTTTCAAAGCTTAGCATTGTCAAGGAGATTCAAACAATATGAGGGTTTGAAACACCTACATTAAGTTGTCATAACATTTTTTTTTATTCATAAATAAAGCAGATCTCAATGTTTTTATCCCCTCCAATAAATTAAAGTTTGTTTTTATTTTGAATTTCTGGTGAGCTAACTAACACTCTTCATGGACAGATGTCTAGCTGTGCTCAGATGAAGGACTGTATTGAGAAAGTGAGATTTCGGGAAATGGATGCAGATTGCTAGTTTGTGTGACTTACCCTTCTCTTTTGTGTTTGGTATATGTCAGAAGAGGAATTTCATTAGTTTTATCAGTAAGATTATGTTACATCCCCAAAAGTTTTTAATGAGGTCAAAAAAGTTTAGGCCATACTTCCCATTTGGGTTAGAAGGTAGGGATGGATGTGTGTGTGTGTGTGTGTATGTGTATTTTGGTATTAGTAGATATCTTTTCAGGCTGGGCAAAGGCTTTTCATTTGACTAAATGTCAGATATTGGGAAAAGAAATAAACTGACTACCCTTAATTGCACCACAGCTAATTTGGGAATAGTTAGATATTTCTATTTTCTTTAAAAAAAGTTAGTGTGCTATAAAATCAATGTTTTTTCTATAATTTTTTCCAAGGTAGATAATCTAAATTTGTTACTTAAGGATTGGTAATTTAATGATAGATGACTATTCTTAGCTGGTTGGGAAAAGCATGACGGACATTAGGAAAATTTTGAGATATAAAACAAAGAAATGTAAAATCTACATGGATAGAAATAAATGAAGTCCTCCCAGCAATACTGATAAGCCCAGCAAGTTGAAACTTGCACAGATGAATCAAAAAGGACATGGTTGACCATGTTTCATGGGAGTGAAATAATGGGCCATAACACGGTCTATTTCAAAACTTTCATAGATATCTGATTCTTTCATTATGTTGGTATTTAAAAACATTTTAGGTATTTTTATGTTTGGGCAGTGTTTATATGAGATGAGTGACTTTTGTCCATGCTTTCTCCATGTTGATTTTTTATCTATTGCATAAGAGAGAGAGTCACTTTTTCTCTCCCTCTATTCTTACCTTGCTCATAGGAAAAGTCAGAGTAGCTATCAGTCAAAAACACATTGGCCTTAAGGGAAAGTCTTACGCAGGGTATGAGGAGGTGTGCAGACTGATAAAGTGCCTTCTCTCCTGCTCCTCATTCACTATATCCTCCCCTCATGTGGAGTTCTTTATCATTTCTGTCACCACACTGTGGGCCTGGACTGGCAGGGTGGCATAGGAGAGAAAAGGGAGTCTGACAGACCAGCAAAAAAAAAAAATGCCCATTCCTTGAGTTTTATTCTACCTAGGCTGGGTGCGAAGAGAGATGTAGTCTGTGAGATTTCATCTTCTGTCACCTATTAGGTGGCTCTAGAAGGGAACTAAACTTTCCCTCTGACAATTTGGTGGAGTGGAACATAAAAATGCCTTTGTTTTTTTAGGGTTTTATTATCTTATTGTCTTTATCTTTATAATTTGTTCTTCAAAAATTCTAAAGTAGGCAAGAACCCAGACTTTTAATTTGTTAACCTCCTGTGAGAAGACTGAACTCAGAGGATAATTAATCAAGTTTAGACAATCAGAAAACCTAGGATGAATCAAACCGAGGATGCAGACTTCACTTTTTTCCATTACTTGATTGTTTCATTTTTTTCCCCTTTATGACCTAAGATTTTTTTTACCTGGGTGATTGCAGGTTTGAACTTCTAGGTGAACTTGATATTTAAATAACATGTATATGTATTGTTTGAACATTTTTTGATTAAATTCACAGCAAAATGTCTAAAAGTAGGCAGCTTTAATTAAAGAAAAATGTATAGACTAAGAAGAAATGCAAAGAGGAATCAAAGGAAAAATGAATCCCACATCTGAATTTTCCCAACTGGTACCATTTCCTCTGGTCTCTTTTTTCAGATCTCAACTCTTTTTTCAGGTTACTAATCCACTCCATTATTTCCTATCCCATAGTCAAGTAGCATTCAATAACCACAGGTGTTATTTAGCTTATCCTTTGTCAATTCACTTATTCGGATTTATTGACCATATAAAAATTTATTGAATCTTGACCATACACTAATCGTTGTATTGTATCTAGCTTAGGGATTAAAAAATAAATGAAAAGCAATTCCCGTTTTCAGGCAATATGTAGTATAGTGAACAAAGAAGGATTTAGCAGAAACCCCTGTCCTTTCCAGTTGCTGGATTACTTAAGAAAATGGAATTCTGCTCATTTATATGAAGACTGATTCTGAATGGGTTCTACAAAAGCCTGGCATTGTACCTAATGATTACATAAACCAAGGAAGGGTATCTGTTCAATCAGAGAGCTTCTCCAAAAATGGTTTCTCTTCTCTAGGAAACATTCCACATTTTTCTCTGTGCAACATTATACAGTACTATTTGGTAGAATGACACATTTTGCTGTCGTGATGGGATTTAGTTTTCTTTTACGTTAGAATGGAAGGTCTCAAGGCATGGTCTGTGGAAGTCTGAGAGGTCTCCAGGAATCTGTGAATTCAAAACTATAAATAATAGTAAGACTATATTTGCCCTTTTTACTGTATTGTCATCTGTACTGCTAGTGCAAAGCCACGGTGGCTTAAACTTTAGTGCCTCAGCACAGATGAAGGCAATGCTGCTGCCAGAAGTCAATGTGATCTCCACTGTACAGAACCCCTTTCCCTCAAAAGAAGACAGTTAATAGTTGGGTCCAGGAAGAGATAAAAGAGGAAATTATTAAATTCCTCAAACATAACAACAATGAAGGTACAGGTTACTAAAAGCTGTGGAATATAGCAAAAGCAGGCTTAAGAGGGAAATTTATCATAGTAGATGCCTGCATTTGAAAAACAGAAAGAGAACGCATCAACAAACTCATGAACCATCTTACAGAATTGGAAAGAGAAGAATAATCTAATCCCAAACCCAGCAGAAGAAAAGAAATAGCCAAAGTTAAATCAGAGATTAATGAAATTGAAAACAAAAGAATCATCCAGAAAATTAAGAAAAAAAAGTTGTTTTTTTGAAAAAATAAATAAGATTGATAAACCTTTGGCCACATTAACTAGAAACAGAAAAGTAAAATCTCCAATAACCTCAATCAGAAATGATAAAGGGGAAATAACAACATATTCCCCAGAAGTACAAGAGAGTATCTCTGAATACTACAAGAAAGTCTATGCCCAGAAATTTGACAATGTGGAAGAAATGGATCAATACCTGGAATCACAACTTCACCCTAGACTTAACTAGGAAGAAATAGATCTCTTGAACAGGCTAATTTCAAGCAACTGAGATCAAAGAAACAAAAAAGTCTCCTAACAAAAAAAAATTCCCTGCTCCAGATGGCTTCACATCAGAATTTAACAAACTTTCAAAGAAGAGCTTATACCCATTCTGCAGAAATTCCAAAAAATTGAGAAGGAAGGAAGGAATCTTCCCCAACATTTGCTATGAAGCCAACATTACCCACATACTAAAACCGGGAAAAGACCCAACTAAAAAGGAGAACTTCAGAACTATTTCACTAATGAATATAGGTGCAAAAATTCTCAATGAAATCCTAGCCAATTGATTACAGCTAACATTAAAAAAATTATACATCATGGAGGATTTAAGCTCTCCACCCTGCAGGGTTTGAGAAATCATTAGAAACACAGAGTCACTCCCTACAAAGATCCAGTAACAACAGAGTGATTCTGCCAGGGTCTGATCTGGGAGAGACACCTCCCCAACTCTGAGGACAGTCATAGGCAACAGCAAAAAATAATCATGAGGTGGAATCAACAGAAAAACTCTGGCAATATGAATAACCAGAGTAGATCAACTCCCCCAAAGAATGACAAGGGAGGTGAAGCAGAAGATCCCTTGCATAAGCAAATGGATGAGATGTCAGAAGTTGAATTCAGAGTCTGGATAGCAACTAAGGTCAGCTCAATGGAGGAAAAGATGGAATTAGAATTTCAAGCAGTAATCCAAAAGACCCAAAAGATGTCTCAAGAACTGAACGAGTTCAAAGAGAAAAAGGCCAAAGATTTTGACACATTGAGACAAGAAGTTGTAGCCCTCAAAGATCTGAGAAATACAGTAGAATCCCTCAGTAACAGAATGGAGCAAGCAGAAGAAAGGATCTCTGAAACTGAAGATAGAGACTTTGAACGCTCCCAAATGCTCAAAGAGATAGAGAAATGGAAGGCAAAAAACAGATCATTCTCTCAGACAACTCTGGGATAGCTCAAAGAAAACCAATATTCGCCTTATAGGGATACCTGAAAATGATGAAGTGGCATCACAAGGCACAGAGTCTCTTCTTTATGAGATTATGAAAGAGAACTTCCCAGACATGCCAAGAGATTCTGAAATT
This sequence comes from Arctocebus calabarensis, assembly GCA_963573935.1. Lineage (NCBI taxonomy): Eukaryota > Metazoa > Chordata > Mammalia > Primates > Lorisidae > Arctocebus > Arctocebus calabarensis. Next base: position 34,282 of record CAUYON010079335.1, read on the forward strand.
CAGATAGCAGACAGTTTCAGGACCCCAGCACGACCCACCCGATATAAGACATCCTCCAGGCACATCATAATTAAGTTCATGAAAGTTAACATGAAAGAGGAAATCCTGAAAGCAGCCAGATGTAAGAAATTCATTACCTACAAGGGGAAGAATATTAGAATAACTGCAGACCTCTCTGATCAAACCTTTCAAGCTAGAAGAGAATGGTCATCGACTTTTAACCTCCTAAAACAAAAGAACTTTCAACCCAGGATCCT
>CAUYON010079336.1:0-32647 GCA_963573935.1 Arctocebus calabarensis
TTATATAGTGATCAAGAAAATGCCATGAAGGCTATCTGTAACAGTACGATGAAAACATTTCTGAATGTATATGAATCATGCCCTATGATTGCACCAATGTACAGAATTATGATTCAATAAAATTATAAAAAAAAAAAAAGAACATATCTATTACCCTCCAAAGATGATACACTTTCTGTACTATACATGAGTTACATTTTCCAGAATGTTCTGTTAGTGGAACGATACAGTGTGTACTTTCTTGGGTCCAATTTCTTTCACCTTGCCTGGCTATTTTAATAGCCATCCACATTATTCTGTGTGTCAGTAGTTCATTACTTGGAATTGCTGAGTGTATTCTATTGTGTGGAAGGTCCACAATTTGTATATATATTCATCTGTCAAAGGTCATTTGAATTGTTTCCAGTTTTTAGCTATTGCAAAGAAAGCTGCTATGAACATTCATGAATACATATTTGTGTGGATGTATGCTTCCATTTCTCTTGGTAAATTTAGGAGTGGAAAGCAATTGTCAAACTACTTTCTGTAATGATTGTATCGTTTTCCATTTTCTCTAGCAGTGCATGAAAGTTCAAAAATTCATCTTCTAAAGCCATTTTTAGCCATTCTAGCAGGTATCTTGTTATGCTGTTAATTTGCATTTCCTTAATGACTAATGATGTTATCTACATATCTTCTTCAATGAAATGCGGGTTCAAATATTTTGCTCATTTAAAAATTTAGGTTATTTGCTATCTTCTTAAGTTGTAAGAGTTCTTTATATAGTCTAGACAAGGCCTTTCTTGGATAAATATGTTGCAAATATTTTTCTTAGTGTGCATTTTAATTTTTCATTTTTATAAATATATCTTTGAAAAGCAAATGTTTAAAATTTTGAAACCAAATATTTTTCTTTTATATTTGTGCTTTTTTGCATGACATTTACAAACTCTTTGTCAAACCTAAGTCACTAGGATTTCTCTTTTTTTTTTTGAGACAGAGCCTCAAGCTGTCACCCTGGATAGAGTGCTGTGGCATCACAATTCACAGCAACCTCCAATTCCTGGGCTCAAGCGAGTCTCTTGCCTCTGCCTCCCAAGTAACTGGGACTACAGGCACCCGCCACAACGCCTGGTCATTTTTTGGTTGCAGCCATCATTGTTGTTTGGCTGGCCTGGGCTGGATTCGAACCCACCAGCCCAGGTGTACATGGCTGGTGCCTTAGCCCGTTGAGCCACAGGCGCCAAGCCTCTCTTATGTTTTCTTCTAGAAGTTTTATAAATTTAGCTCTTGCATTTAGGTCTATGATCTTTTGACATAACTTTTATGTATGGTTCAAGTTATAAAATCAAGTTTTTTTCTGCATATAGATATCTAGTGGCTCCAGCACCATTCATTGAAAAAATTATCTTCTACCCATTACCTGGCACCTCTGTCCAAATTCAACATGGGCATCTATTTGGGGGCTCTATTACTTTCTATTGATCTATTTGCCTATCTTTATACCAAGACCATATTATCTCAATTACTATATCTTTATGTGTATAACTCATAACATCATAGAACCAGATAAAGTCTTTCAATTTTGTTATTTTCCAAAATTGTTTTGGCTATTGTAGATCCTTCATATTTCCATAAAATTTTAGACTCAGTTTGTCAATTTCTTCTGGGGTTTTGATGAGGATTTCATTGATTCTGTAAATTGACATACTTACAATATTGAGTCTTCTGATCTATGAACATGATATATCATTCCATTTATTTGACCCTTTTTCTCAGCAATGCTTTGTAGTTCTCAATGTATAGGTTTTACACATCTTTTGTCCAGACTTATCCCTAAGTATTTCATAGTGTTTCATGTTTTGTGTAAATGGTAGTATTTTGTATTTTGATTTCTGATTATTTGTTGCTGGTATATAGACATACAGCTGATTTTTGTACATTGATCTTGAGTCCTACAACCTTGTAACTCACTTGTTAATTCTAGTAGCTTTTCTGTAGGTTCTGTAGGATTTTCTATTGTAGATGTTCATGTTATCTGCAAATAAAGATGGTTTTACTTTTTCCTTTCCAACCTGGATGATTTTAATTTCTTTTTCTTGCCTTATTACATTGGCTGCAACCCCAGTGTAATGTTAAATAGGAGTGGTGAAAGTGGAGATGCTTGCCTTGTTTCCAGTTACAGGTAGCAGGAAGTTTTCAGTCTTTTGCTCCTTCTTGGCTTTTATTCATCTGGTAAGCTCAAAAAGGTGGCCTTTCAGAACTGGTTTGAGGACCCCAGAGTTTTCCCTGGGCATTGTGCTCTTCATTCTTCATTGTGTTTTGGTGTGAGCTGCATGGAGTCCACAAGTGCCGTGAGGGCAGGCATGGCATGTTTGACTCCAGGCCTCCATACTCTACCTGCCAGGGTGCTCAGCTTGATCAATTCTCATTGCCAGCCAGGTCACTGAATCAGGATGGAAGGGCCTGTTTGTGTCACTCATCGCCTTTGCTTTCCTCCTGGGCAAGGACAGCCATGCTTCCCTCCTTTCCTTCTCTTCTCCTCCAGAAACCTGAATGGAAGGAGATATGAAAAGAGCACTCAGGTTTCACCAGCATCAGATTACTTCCATGCTGCATCCTCATTCAAAAATAAACCCGGAGGGGGGTGACAGAGATGGGGGGAGAGCTGTTAGCATAGCTCTGCTTCCAGGTTGTATTTTTAGGGCTGGCATTTAGGCTTGGCCTGGGGACAAGGTGCTGGAAAATGCAAGGCATTTCCTTTTCCTGTCAGCTGAGACACAGCGTGTGAGTGAGTGTGTGAATGAGGCCCCTGCCACCTTCCCATTTAGTGCCTCCTGAATAGCAAACAAAATACACTTCCTCTGCAGGTCTGCTCTGCACTTGGCCCCTGCTTGGCCCCTGCTGGCTGCCAGTCCTTCCAGACCCATCTCATCTAAGACTCTCCCATGGTCCCTCCCCAGACTATTGGACACATGCTGATTCCCACAGGAAGAGGACACCTTTGCCTCCTTGTGTCACTGTCACCGTGCTGGGCAGCTCAGCAGCCACATTGAGGAGCTGGACTCTGCACCCTCTGAGGTCCTAGAAGGGTTATTCTGGAGATCTCAGAGGTGATGTAACAAGTTTATTTCTGGACTCCCTGACTCATTACTAGCTGTGTGAATTAATTACCTGCTCTGTGCCTCAGTTTTCTCATGTAGATGATACTAGAACTTGCTTCATAACAGTGCTGAGAAGAGTCAATGAATAAATACTGTATGTAAAGTGGTACATTGCTTAGCACTGGTAGGGAGTGCTAAGTGTGGGTTAGCTGTTTCCATTTGAATGTCTGCTGCACTCTGGCCTTGAGCCTGGACAGGGGCCAAAGGTCATCATGATGAACTAGTCATGCACTGCCTCTGACCTTTTGTCTCTGCCCTATAGTTGCAAATTCTCAACTGTGACTTTGGGCCAGGGTCCTAATTTCCACATATGGTTAAAGGTCTCCTTTACCTACTATGCGGTGATGAAATACATAATCAAAGACACGATAGTATCGATGTTATTGGCACTTTGGGGAACTCTGGCTGGCTTTGTTTCTTCTTTGTTTTGTAAAGTCATTTCATTTCTCAGGATCTCTCTTCCTTATTTGTAAAATTAGAGGGACAATGCATATAATGGACTATTATTCGGCCTTAAAATAGAAGGAAATTCTGATACATGCTACAATAGGAATGAACCTGGAGGACTTCATGCTGAGTGAAATAAGCCAGTCACAAAAGGACAAATATAATACTGTATGATTCCATTTAGGTAAGGTACCTAGAGTTGTCAAAATCATAGAGACCGAAAGTAGAGTGGTGATTAGCAGAGAGGAGGGGAAATGAGCCATTGTTTGATGGATACAGAGTTTCAGTTTTACAAGAAGAAAAGAGTTAAGGAGATGGGTGGTGGTGATGGTTCCATGACATAATGCATGTATTTAATTCCACTGAACTGTGCACCTAACAATGGTTAAGTTGTTACACTTTGTTATGTGTATTTTACCACAATAAACAAATTGGAAACAAATGAGAGACAGAGCAGTTAGAGTAGATGATCACTTAGGCCAACTCCAGCCCTTTCTTCCATAAACTTAATTATCTCTTTCTCTCCCTCCCCTTTGTCTTCCTCCCTCCCATACAGCTCTCAGGGCTGCCCCTCTGTAGCACAGGTTGTGCACTGTACAAATAGAGGGAGTGTTCTTCCCCAAGACTCCAGTGCAGACGGCAGCTCCTGGATTTGCGTAGTACACAACCTCTCCAACTGCATAATCCAGCCTCTTCCAATGTACATGATGAGAAGATAGTCTGATAGTACTGTCCCATCTCTTGAGCTCATGCAATGTAGAAACAAAATGTACAGCATCGATAGGAAGGGCAAACAAAACACCCTTATCTGATCGGTTCCCTGTATCATTCCCTACGTTTGGAAGATTGTGGTTGGTTTCTTCTGCCTGAGATTTAACAAGCACTTGTTGATACATAATATTCTCATTCATTTCATAAATATTTATTGAACACTCACAGTATGCTGGGCACTGGAGACATGCTGAGATATAGCTGAGCGTGGGGTGCTTGTTCTCATGGAGCATGTGTTCCAGTTTGAGGACAAAGACCAGAAATGGCCTAACAGATAGGCAAGCCAGTGTACACGGGTGTTAAGTACCAAGGGGACAATCACACAGGTCCTGGGTGGGATGTGTTACCAGACAAGGGGGTCTGGCTGCCTGTTACTGTTTAGCCAAAATGCAGAGATGGGGATTAGGTCCAACTAGCTTTATTATCAGAAGACCAGCAATTCTGGGATTCTGGAGGACAGCGAGAGTGGCCTTTTACCTCTATCAGTTTTTATGATGAAATACAAGGAAACAGACCTAGAAAATTTTAACTTTGTCGGATAGGCGGGATCATCAAAGTAGTCCCCATTCTAACAACCAAAATGTTTAAACAACAGAAAGGTAATTTTCACTTTAACAAAATATCTAAGAGAATCATCCAAGAAAACATCATATCATCAAAGTAACCTTTACTCTACCAATATCACTACACCTATTGTGTAGGTGTCACTACTTCTTCAGTCTCCTGAGATAAAATAAACATCCTCACAGTCACGGAGAAACCTTAACTAGATAACCAAGGCGGAAGGCTGTGGGGGCAGAATGGGGACTCTGCAGACGAGGTGGCTGCACTGCTTCAGCTTAGCTTCTCAGACTCCACCTTGCAGGCCGCTTTGATGGCTTCAGATGGAGTGGGCGACTGCTTTAGATTGTAATGAAGGAAGACTTTCCTAGGGAGGCGACACCTCAAGGACAAGAAGAGGCCAGCCAAGTGGACGTGGGCCTCCTGGCACCATGCCTGGCAGGGAGGAGTGAAGCTAGCTCATGCTTCTGGCCTCTCTTCATCACTTCCTTTCTCTGCACTGCTCCCCCACCCCACTTCTGCTCACCTGAGAAAAAGACCCAGTGGCCTTCCATTATGGAGCCATCTTTGCAGACAGACCCTCATAATTCTACATTCAGACTGAAGCTGCTCCTTCGTCTCTCCCCCCAAAGACCCAAGCAGAAGGCTTTCCTTCTGAACTGAGCTGTTCAGTTCTTTCTTCTGAGCAGATGGTCTTTTGTGTTAAGCCAGATGTCATGTGGATTTGCCGGGGCGCCCAGGAGAGAAGAAACACAACTCACTCGAGGGCCACCCTGGCTGGGATGGTAGGAAAACCAGGATTGCTAGGTTGGGCTGGCAAAAAACAGGTTTTCCTCCACTCCCCACAAGAATGGAGGACACAGCTGTTGGAGCTGGTGGCTGTGGGTTCAAACCCCATCTCAGCCTCTTACTGGCTGGGTGACTTTGAGGCAGGTACGCAACCTCTCTATGTCTCGGTCTCTTCCTTCATAATAAAGAGGATGAAATAAAGGGACCTTCCTCCGAGGATGCTGCAAGCACGGGGGGGAGTTTACCCACAGCCTGGTTGGAGCAGCGATGGGGATGCGGAAACACCATGGCTCTGCTGGCATCTTTCACGAGGATCATCTGTCCACTGGAGAGTTTTCTTTCGTTTGTCAGGGACCTCTTTCCCGCTCTGCGAACCCAGTCTTTGTTCATTCATGAGGGGTCTGGCCTGGAAGAGACAGACCTACGCATGCGTCAGGGGGCGTGGCTGAGGGTGCGTTTCGAGCATGTGGGAGGCGGGTGAGGCCAGCACGCATGGGGCGGTGTTCTCCTGACTGTGTGGACCAATGTTTTTAGCTCGAATATGTGAGTATGTACATTTACATCTCAGCTAAAGAAAGAATTCCTTACTGCGGTCTGTTAGCTAAGCTTCTCATCCCTCCACCCAGCAAATATCCTCTAGCACTTAGTTTTGCAAATCTATCACGATACCTAGCCTGGGTTCCCCCAAAGCAGAGCCTGTGCCGAAGTTTGTGTGCTAATGCTTTCCTGGGGATGCAATCCCAGGAAGCGAGAGGAAGGGGGAAGGGCAGCAAGGCAGAGGGGAAGGAAGCCAACCGCACTGTGCAGTTGGCATCATTGGAGAGCCTGGGGCAGAGAGTGTGTCCCACCCACACCTTCCCCTGCCAGCTTTTCATACCTTCTGGAAGGAGCTGACTTCGGAGCTCTATTGAGCTTTCCTTTTCTTCTATAAATCTTTTTTTTTTAATTGTGGTGAAACATGCATAACAAAATTTACCACTTGAATCACTTCTAGGTGTACAGTTCGGTGGCATTAGGTAATTCCCTCTGCTGTGTAACCATTACCAACGTCCACCTCCAGAACTTTTTCAACTTGCAGAACTGAAATTCTGTCTGCATTAAACACTAACTCCCCATGCCTGCCCTGCTCAGCCCCTGGCAGCCGCCTTTCTACTTTCTGTCTCTGTGAATTTGCTCCGTTTACCCCCCGAAAGTCTGTGTCTTTTTGTGACTGGCTTATTTCCCTGAGCACAAGGTTCTCCCACGTTGTAGCATGTCAGACTGCCTTCCTTTCCAAGCTGCCGGGTAACTTACCCTAGGCGCACACCACTTGTGTTTCTCCATCCGCCCATGGATGGAGTCCTGTGGTGTTTGCAGCACTTGGCTGTGGTGAATAACATTGCTATGAACATGGGACACACATGTCAGGTGAAGTCTCTGCTCCTAGTTCTTTTGAGTACAGATCCAGAAGGGAAATTGCTGGATCTTATGGTAATTCTATGTTTAATTTTTTGAGGAACCACCATCCTGTTTGCCACAGTGGCTGTACTATTTACATTCCACAGGGCTTTCTTTTAACCAGAGCCTGTGTGGTGAAAGCCAGAAGTTCCCCGGATGAAGGGGCCACCACACACACTGGGTTTCCGTCCTTCTTTCTCAGGGTGGTCGCGATGCTCTTGTTACCCATTGAGGCACTGACTGGGGGGCGGTGTCACGATGGCCCTTTAAGGGAAGAGGACCCTGGCTCTCAGAGTCCACGGTGGGCAGCTGCTGCTCCTGCCAGCCTAGCCTCCATTCACCCCTCCTCCTGGTTACAGGTTTTGAATTTCCCACAGGGAAGCCACTCCTTCTCCCTGCGTGCATGCTGATCCAGGGAGGGCTGGCCCCTTCCCGTTGGCTCCAGGGGTAAACCAGACATTCCACTTCCACTGGACATGGTTCTTGGTACAGTGGGAGTTTCATGACCCAAGCCTGACCAACAAGAGCCTATGGGCATCTTCTGGAAATCTGCTAAGCATTTGGGGAAGCAGAGTCAGCATTCATTGGGGATTGCTAAGCAGGTTGGCTGTGAACTTTCAGGTGCCTCTGCCATTCCTTAGGATAACCATAACCGAGCATGAAGCCAACCTGGAAACGTGAGCCAAGACATGAAAAGTGACAGGCTCTAAACGATGTCCCTTGAGCACCTGGATCCAATGTCCCTGAGGCTCCCGTTCAACTACAGGAGTCAGTAAATCTCCTCCTTAGCTAAGGCAATTGAGTTGAAGTTCCCTCACTTGCACAGGAAAGGAATTCAGGGAGATGGAAGAACTTGCCCAAGATCAGCTGGGAAACGGTGGTGCCAAAAACTCAAACCTCAAAAGGAGCTCCTTAGGTCTGGGTCAGAACTAATCACTGTTCGACTCTCCTCCAGAACTCTAGGATCTCTGGGATGGGAGCTCGGTCCTGGCTAAGGCCTGGCAGGAACCCGCAAAGTGCTCATGAACTGAGCCTGTGCAGGAGTGGGCAGATGACAGCATGAAGGCCACACCCAGGCCCTCCTATTTCCACGACATCCACAAGCTAAGAACGCTTTCTACATTTTTAAATAGTTGGAAAAAATCAATAGAAGAATATTTTGTGGCATGTGAGAATTATGTGAAATTCAAGTTCCAGCATCTATAAATACTGTTTTATTGGAACACAGACACATCCATTCGCTTACACATTGTCTATTGCTGCTTTTGCACTGTAATGGCAGAGTTGAGTAGCCGCCAAAGAGATTGCCTAAAATATTTACTATCTGGCCTATGCAGAGAAAGCTTGCTGACTGCAGCCAAAGCCCGAGCTTCTCTCCATAGCTTTCTGTGGCTTCTTCCCAAGCTGCTCATCTTGTCCTTTCCCATATGCCCTCCCTCTAGTTCTGGTCCTTAAAGAAGCAGGACAGTCATGAAATCAGCAAATGCACGGACCGTGCTTAGCCCAGAGCCTGGGCACTGTTAGTGCTCAGTACTGGAAGGGTGCTGGTGAGCAACTGGACTCAGGAGCTGGACACATACATGGAGGCTCTGCGTGTCCTGTCTCCGTTGCTTAGTCCCCGTGGGATTTGGGCTAGTTGCTTCCTAAAGTATAGGGATAATAATAGTACCTATTCATAGGGTCCTTGAGAAGATCAAATTAGTCTTAATATGTGAAGTGCTTCAGAGAGTGTTTGGCACAGAGGCAATGTCCGATGAAATCTTAATTGTTGCTGTTCCCACTGGCTTAATCTCCAGGGAGGATCTCGGGATCTGCCTGTAACTGAACCTGGCCCATATCTTGCCCAGGGCCCCAGCAAGGATGTGCAGGGAGCGGAGACCTCGCCTCCTGAGGGCCTTGGCAGGTTGGCTTCATGATCCGCCAGCAGGAGGCAGCCTGAGGCTGAGACGGGGTCTTAGAACAGGAGATCCTGGCCTTGCCCTCCTCAGCAAAGAGGTTTGTGACATTCATTTGGGGGAAAAGAGAGAGTAGTGGGTCTAGCCCAGGATGGCTAAAAGCAGCCCTATGGGTGGGGCAGTTTCCTAGCTGAGAAGACCACAGAGCTTCCGGGGTCACCTTGGCCCCTCCACCCGTGGAGCAGGAGCCAGTGCCACCTGCACCTTGCTCTGCTCAACCCTCCTTGGCTAAACTCCTGTTCTAGCAGACTGGGGCAGGAGAAGCAGCCCAGAGGAACCAGACCCTGGGCTGGCACAGTAGCCTGGGCTGGGGGAAGTGGCATAAGAGTGATGGCACTTGGGTAACAGAGGAAAGGACCCTCTGTTCTTAATTCTAGGCCATCACCTCTTCTCCCAATTCACCTGAACTCTTAGGCCCCAAAAGTGAGCTGAATGAAAACAGGCAAAATGGAAGGGTCCTGGGACTTCTGACCAGGCTTAAGGCCACCTAGAAGTTCTGCAAGTCCTGTGGGAAGGGGACCTCTATGGGCCTGCTGCCTCTCCCAGGCTCCAGTTTTGTCAAGATCTCAATGAGGGTGAGCTGAGTGGCTGGGCTTGGCTGTCCCACTCTCCTCAACTGGCCCAACTCCAGCCCCTCCCCAGCCACTCCCTGCAGCGTCTTCCTAGCAGAGTGCAATCTTTCAACTCCCCTGCGGGTACAGGCACCCATTCTTTCACTAGGGAGGCAGGGAGGTCAGGAGGACCTTCCTGGGCCATCTCAGTACCTGTCCCTCCCCAGAGCATCATAGGGGCGGCAGAAGCCCAGTGGGCTATGAAGAACCCAGCCTTTGGTATTGAGTGGGGAGTGGCACACATCTCTGATCACATGTGTGATCACACACACACATGACACACAATGAGAACACACACCCAGACACACTCAAAGCACACTCTCTCTATTCACTACACACCCTGACCCAAGTGCCTGACACACACGTGGACACATACATGTCCTCCTGACGCCACCTGACCTACCTGTGCCTGAAGTTACCACTTTTTCTCCTATGCTTGTCTGAAGGCCAGAGCAGGCCACATCAGCCTACCGGTGTGACTGTGAGATGCAGGTCCGGGGGACACCACATGGAGACCACAAGAAGCCAGCAGGTTCTTTACTCACCATTTGGACCAGTGGCTCCGGGGCCTGGAGGCCACCTTAAAGGTCTTGGTTAACGATTCTCAGGCCCAGTTCCCCCCTCATTTCCCAGGTAAATGAGAATCTCTGTGGATGGGGTGCCCAAGGTAGGAGGGCTGTTGTCTAACAGGCTCCCTGGGGCTGTGATGCCAGACAGATTTAGCAACCTAACGTGGTCCAATCCTTCCACTGTCCAAATGCAAGAACTGAGGCGGAGAGGGAGAGTAACGTGTCCAGGGTCACATGGCATGTGTGTGGGTTGGCCAGGACTTCTCTCTCCCCAGCTGAACGCTTTGGGTCTGCAGAGATCCCGATGCCTCCCCACTGCCATCAGCCCTGAATGTGCTCCTGGACCCGTGCCTGGGAAAGAGATCAGCTGGTTTTCGTGTTCTGCAGTGCCCCGTGGGCCAGGGCCAGCCTATAGCAGGCAGTCCCCTGCAGCAGAGGCCCCGGTAACTGTCTCCATGCCCCCTTTCCCATGAGGAGGGCCCCCAGTCAGTCCGAGGAGGCCTGCCTCAGACAAGGCAAAGGCTGGGCTCCCCACATCACAGATGTTTGCCACAGCACATTGAGCCCCCCGCCCCACTCCTGGGGGAGGCCGGAAAGGCGAGTCCACACGCTGCCCAAACATCTGGACCGTGCAGAGAGAGCCAAGATGCGCCATGCAGTTGTTTTCAAAGCTTGATGCTGAGTGTCAGTAGAGAGCAGACATCTGGGTGGAGGGCTGCTGCGTTTGTTGCCAGGGAGGGGGTGGATTTCGCTCAGTGACTCAGGGTCTTATTGGCACAAAGCTGGGGGTGGGAGTGTGGCCTGGGGGCTTCACACCCTCTCCTGGTTTAGCCTCTTTGGGTGGGAGTCAGATCCCAAAGGCAGCAGCCAGGTGACGTTAACAGTAATAGCTACCATTTGTGGAGCACTCACCACGTGCCAGGTGCTGTCTGCATTTTGCACATATAATCTCACTTAACCCTGACAGTGACCCCTTGAAGAAGATATTATCCCCATTTTCTAGGCAGAGGAGGCACAGGGAGGTCATGCCACTGGCCCAGACCCACCCAGTGAGCCAGTGGCAGTGCCAGGCTCAACCAGAAGCCCTAGCAGGTCACCACTGAGCAGCCCTGCCACTTTCCATGAGCAAGCCCTGGTGGTTTCTGGGGATCCATCCCAGCATTCCCTTCTTTCTCCCAACATCATTTACACATGGGGGATTTTTGTACTGACAAAAGGGGTTTCTGGGAGATGTCCCTTTTCCTGTGTTTGGACCTCGGGGAGGGGATACAGGGCAGCTAAGCCAGGCCCTCGTCCCAGGCCAGTGGGTGGTTGAGGATTTGTCAAGTCCCCTAGGGCTTCTGAGACCAGAGACTGCTCCCTGCAGCCTCAGCCAGCTGTGGCTTGCAGGGCTATTTATTTTTCTGTCCCTAAGCCTTTAAGTCATCTGTTTATACTGGGAGGAAAAGGAGCCGGGCTTGGTGTCCCTGCATGGTGACTGCCCTCCCTCCAACCTGGACCTTGCAGGCTGAGCCAAGGGCCCCATGAGCCGGCAGTGGTGGGCGGGGAGAGCTACAGGGCCTGGAACCACAGGGCTACTGGGGGACTTTGCACTCAGTGGCTGGCCAGGCCTACATGCTGCCTCCTCTTTCCCCAGACCCAGCAGACAGAAATGTGGGAGGACCTCACTCTGCCCCCTCTCATTCTCCCCCAGGGCTTGCCCGCTGGCATCCATGTTCCCCCTTTCCCCAGCCCAGCTGGCTCTCAGGAGCATGGGAGATCAGCCATCCATAGCATGGCAGGGATACTCATTGGCTGAGCCCCACCCTGCCTTCCCTCTGCCCCTGGCAGCAAAGATTACAGCCCACATATGGAATATCAGGGAAAGTGGTGAAGGCTGGCTGGGTAGAAAGAGGGTATGGGAGACTCCTGGGCCCTGAGGCCCCAGAGAGGCAGGCATTGCCTCTAAAGGCTGCTCTGGCTTGTTCATCTCATGGACACATGTGGAGGGCTAGGATAGCCATGAATTGGGGCATGGGTGCACCCAGGGGAGAAGATGAGTTTCTGATCTCGAAGAACAGGTGAGAGGAAGCACATGGAGTGATCCCAGGCCCGTCCTCATGCAGGCATCTGCATGGCCTTGCATGGAGATACCTGGGGTCACCTCATGGGAGGTCCTCAGGGGAGGTGGCATCAAGCCACTCTCCAAGAGTGCCCGAGTCCGTGCTCCAGAGTATGCAAAAGTAAGGAGGCCCAAAGCCTCTTTGCACACCTGATGAGAGCAGGCAGTGTGCAGGGGACCAGAGGGTGGTTCAGAAAGGTTGGCACCGAGGGCCTGGAACATGTCCCTAGGAGTTCTAGGCAGTGGGAAGCCCTTGAGGGTTTGGGACAAGAGAGTGACGGGATCCCAGTGGTGATTAAGAAAGAAATCCACAGAGGTGAGGCCAGAGGCAGGAAGGCCCCTCAGGCCTGGAGCAAGACTGGGTAAGCCAGTGGGGCAGGCTGGGAGTCTGGAGAGATACTCTGGGGCCAGATTCCCCCGCAACCAAAGGGGACTTAAGGAAGGAGTAAGGGCGAACAGAGCCCCAGGGTCTCTTGTCTCTGAACTCCAGCCGTCCCCATCTGCTCAGTGAGGCCATGGGCACAGCTCTGCCTCTGGAGGAATTCGAGCCCACCCCTAGCTCTCCTGAGCAGCCACTGACCTTCTCATCTGGGCAGCAACTTCCAGCTAAACACCCACTCTGTGCCAGGCCTGAGTTTGGGGAGAGGTCAGTGGAAGAGAGGAGGGAGAGAAAACCTGGCGGTGGTAGATTAGGAGCTGAGTGGGATCAAGCACCTGCCTAAGAAGAGAGCCTAAGGCAGCCACGGTAGGGCGAGCAGGGCTGGAGGGAGGGACACACATTTGTCCCTGAGATACGGGGCAAACTTACAACAGAGACAAGGTAGGGTGGCATGGCAGGGAGATATGGGCTGAACAAAGGCTCAGAGGTGGGCAGGGGCAGGGTGTGGCAGGCATGGAGAGAGTCCACACCCCCTCCCTCCTCTAGGCCCTTGCTCGGCATCATCTACCTGCCCTCCTGGGGAGGTGGTTGCGGAGGACGTGGTGCCAGGCATGCAGCGTTGTTGCCCTGCCCTCTAAGCCACCTTCCTCCATGCTCCTCATCCCCCCTTCTCACATTGGAGCCCAGCCTTCCCATCCTTGTCCTTTCTGGAGCATGACCACAGCCGGCCCGCCTCTTTGGGCTCATGAAGGCTCCCTCCCTATCCCCTCCCCTACTCTCCACCCTCCCCAAACAGCTGAGCCTATGCAATGTGAGAGGGAAGGAGATTTGCCAGAGGTTTCCGGAAAGCATCCAGAGGTCACTCTGGGCTGGCTCAAGTAGGTCAGGCCCTGACCACTACTCTGAATAGCCACTTGGCAGGCCCTGGGTCTGCATCTTCGGCACCAGGGTAGGCCTTGTGGTGGGTGGAGAGCTGTGAGGGCGTGAGGATGATCTGCAGCTGAAGGGGGCGACCAGGGAGTTAAGCATTTAAGTCAGCAGCTGCCAGATATAAAATGCCAGAGAAGGAGCAGAGCACCCAGACTCTCCCCCGAAACCGTCCTTCCCTGCCCAATCCCAGTCTGTACATCTGGCCCACACTGCTGACCAGTGAATCTCCTTTACCTCCCATCACATCACTGACCCACCCAGCTGATACCTAGCCCCCCTAACATTCAACACACACTCCAAGTCCCAATCCAACCCAGGTTCTCACTCTGCTCACTTAAAACCACTTGGCCTATCCCCTATCAGCACCCTACCTGGGGCTCTGGCTCACCCACTCACCATTTCCAGTCCCAGTTTACCAACCCTCTTGCTGGCCGCCTACCCAGCACCTGGGCACCTTCCCACCATAAGCCCAGCCCCTGCCTCTCGGTGTCCCTGACTAATCTGTGACATCAGCCAACTGTCTGCTGCTTACCCAGTACCCAGCCTACCCACATCCCCATTTTAAAAGTCAGAGCCACCATTTCCAGGTCCGACTCCATCCAGGTTCTCATGAAGGTGGATTAGCTGTTCTTCCAGGACTGCCCAAGAATCATTTCAGAAGCTTTAGACTGGCATTTTCTACTCCAGCCGGAGAGGAACAGAGCAGCCGGGGCAGGGGCACCTGGGAGAAATTGCCTCTGTGCGCCTCACGGTTCTGGTGCTGTCCCTCTGGAAGAACCTGAGATGGCTTTCTGCACCTCCTACCCACTTCCACCACAAAACTCCTTGGAAATATGATAAGTTTCAAGGGAGCCCTGACAAAAGGCCACCAGCAGGGCCCCAGGAAGATGGACAGCATTCTGTGTCCCTGAACGCCAGGAGGAGGAAGTGGGGGTGGAATAATGAAGGGGCCCTGAGTGAGGACCAGAGACCCCAGGCCTCTCCCGTTGCTCTGGACAACTTCTGAGTTTAGACACTCACCGTGCGGTTTTGGAAAAGTCACCTGGCCTCTCCAAGCCTCTTGAATAAAACAATATAGTCAAACGAGATGATCTTTAACCTTCTGAGGTCCCAGCCCCCTCACTGTCCTGGGGTTGGAGAGTCCTTGCCAGGATCTTGGCCAGGCTTCTTGTCTTCTCTGACCTCAGTATCCCAGTCCCAGCAACAGGGCTCCTGCTTCATCCATTGACACCCAGGGTGCCTGGTTTGAGTGTCATCCTCTGGGGCTGAGCAGGAGCAAAAGCAGCCAGAGAGGCTTCTCCAAGGATTTCCCAGAGCTGAAGCTGTATCAGCATCACAACGGCAAGATTCTTTAGCCCAGAGAAGGCACATAGGCTTTATTCCACATATGAGCAGTTCTGAGGAGGATCCTAGGTTGCATGATGCACTGCATAGGGAAAACGGCAGGAATGCCAAGAACCTGGAAACCCTGAAGAAGCCCCATGCCAGCCTCTCGGCTTATTTCCCTAGGGTTATCCTCAGGGCTATCGGGCAATCTTGTTTAAATGCACCTTCTCCCAGGTGTGCTGGGGAAAATTAAAGGAGCTGGGAAGGGTGCTCCTAGATCAGATGCCAGTTAGGACACAGCGCCCCCTGAGGTCAACAGGATGGTGGCAGGAGCGGTCTTTCCCAAAAGGTGACTGTCAGGCAACAAAGAAGCTGTGAAGTGTGGCCTATTGTGGACTCTTTTTCCTTCTTTACATTAAAAAAAAAAAAACCCAACTATCAGATTTTTCTTCTAAAAATGCAAACTTCATGAGGGCAGAGTTCTGTTTTGTGTCTGCTGTTTCCAGTTGAATGAATTGGCTACCTGGAGGACCTGGGGCCGTTATGCATCATTCATTCACTCTACGTTCATTTACTCCATTCATTCATTCATTCATTCCTTTGTTCACTCATTTGTTCATTCCTTCCTGCAGCATTCTTAAGGACTACACCTCTGTTAATCCTTCCCAGCTAGGCCAGAGAGGACCTCAAGCTTGAAATAGGACTAAAGAAGCCCACCCCTTAGGGCTGAGGCCTATCCTGGACCCACTGCGTGAGTGTGGCCTCAGGGAAGCCACATCCCCTCTCTGGCCTTGTTTCTTCACTTGCAGACGGCCAGTGGGCAGCATGAGAAGGAAAAGAGAGAAACTTCCAAAGCAAAGGGTAAGAGAGAAACTGTTTGGCCTTGATAATATGCATGTTGCTTCTTGCCCAGAACCAAGGGAAGGGCAGAGGGGTCAGCTGGGGGCTTCAAGGACACCAGTGCATCTAGAGGTGACAGCAGTGCTGGTCCCGGCTTGAGTGCCCAGGTGCAGAATGTGTCCCGAGGGTTTAACCTGGGTGGGCACCTTCTGCATCTATGTGTGAGTGAGCATGCACAGGTGCCTGTGAGGGGTTTGTGTGTGTTTACAAGCGTGTGTCTGTCTGAATGGGTGTACACACTACACAGTCTTCCCCAGCAGCACAGGCGGGGGGTCGGGGGGTTTCCAGCTTGCAGACCTTTCCTTAGAAGGAAACATCTGCCCTAATCTCCCATTCCTTTCCCCACATCACCCATCACCTTCACTCCCACAAACCACACCCCCTCAGCCCACCTCCCTTATAGGAGGTCCCTTTAGTACAGCAGCAAGAACTTAAGCTGGTTGGGTTTAAGTCCTGCCTTGACAACTAGGGGTCATGTGGCCTCACTCCATCCAAGTGAGTTTCCCCATCATCAAAATGAGGGTATTGAAGCCAGCACATTGGTGCACTCCATAGACCTAGCTACTTGGGAGGCTGAGGCAGGAACATCACTCAACCTCATGAGTTCAAGACCTGCCAGGGAAACATAGTGAGACTGCTTCTCTAAAAAATATATTTTTTAATTTAAATTAAAAAAATAATAACCAGATGCAGTGGCATGTGCCTATAATCCTAGCTACTTGGGAAGATGTGACTTCAAGACCAGCCTAGGCAAAATAGAGAGACTTTTTCTCTTATAAAAAAAAAAGAAATTAAAGAAAAATGTAAACAATTTAAAAATGGGGGTCTTGGGTTATTCTGGGGACAAGGGAACATAGTGAGTGTAAAGTACACCACTTGGCGCCTGCCCCGCTCACATTATCCTAAACAACAGGGCCTCTGCTTGAACAGATGGGCAGGGGGAGGGCGGGAAGGGAGACCCATTTCCCAAAAATATTGACTTCGTCCTTGAACCCAAGCAGCTGTTCGGAGCTGGTGGCCTCTTTCTGGGATTGTTTATATAGTTTTCCTTGTAAACACAAAGGATGGAAAACAAACCCCAAAATATTTAAAAATAAATGAATGAATAAGAAATCACTTGTGGGTGGCACGGACAGGGCCTGGGACAGATGAAGCAGTCATGAGGCATTGCCATGGGATTAAATGCTTGAGTGGGCTGGGGCCTGACCCCAAGTCTCTCTCCAGCAGCCCCTTCCTTCTTGTTAGAACTCCAAGTTGTTCCCACCTTCTGGGAGAAACCCAATTCCTATAGCTTCTTCCTGTGACCCAGCACAGTGACCCACTGTGACCCAGTACAGTGACCCACTGTGACCTTTGTAATAAAAGCAAGGGGTTGCTGCCAGGAGCTGGCCCAGCTCTCTTCTCCTCCCTGTGTAAACTTTGGCAAGTCACCTGCCCTCTCCAGGCCTCAGTTTCCAAGTATCTCTGAGGCCCCATTCAACATTAATATCCTGTGATTCCTTTCTAGCTCAGAGACAGCTATGAGAGCACTTTGATGAAAATAGAGAATCCAGATAAGCTCATTAACACAATGTTGGGGTTGGGGATGGCTTCCCTGCTCAGCTGCTAGGAAATATTCTGATTAAAAAATTCTTGAACCTTCTGTTTTAGGACTGTGTGGGCCAGATTGGGGCCTGGATGCACCCTGAAATATTTGTAGGTGATTCATGCAAGGAGGAGAGGGCCTGGTCCCCTCTTACCCAGGCACTGGCCCTATGCCCCAGGACTGTTTCCGTCATCCTCACACACACTCAGGCAGGTGAATGACCCTGTCTTTCTCCAATCTTTCTGGATATAGAGGCCAGAGTCTATGGAGGTCTCCCTGTGGACCAGAGCAGAGCCAATGTTCAGCCCCTCTACTCCACCCTGAAAATGGAAGGAATGGTGATCCTCTTTCCCAACCAGATTCTCCCCTAGTCTGGGCTACCTGCAGCTTTGGTTTTCAAAGACATGTCTCAAGTGGGTGATAGGGCCTTTGAGTCATTGCCTTGAGATGGAAATCCAGGTGTGGGAAGAGTGTGGGGTTTGACAAGACAACTGGGTGTAGTTAGGGGACCTGGACTCACCATATGACCTTGGACAAGTCCTACTCCTTATTTCAGGTCTCAGCACTCTCACTGTTCTTCATTCTGATATATATTAATATAATGTAAGCTTGTAACATATGAGCATCTACCTTGTGCCAGGCGCCATGGGCACGTTAGTGAACAAGACTTAATCTATGCCTTTGAAGAGGGTACACTTGGGTACAGGGATGACCACTCTATTGTACCTGCACTATCTCTCCCCACTCCTGTGCCCACTGTAGCCATCGATAATCAATCTCAGGACACTGAGCTCGGTCGTAACCTCGGGATCTGTTTGAAACCACCACTCCACTGTTTTTCAGTCAACTAATACCGGGTAGGGACCATCCCCTGCCATGCCTTCCTCACAGGGTTGCCCAGAGTATAAAACAAGATTGTAGCTGGGTGAAGGGAACACGCTCCAAAACCAAGTCCAAGTGCAGAGTCTGTTTCTAAGCTATATAAGCATTCAGAGCTGCTGATAAGGCAGGAGAGGTCTTCCTTCCTCAAACATCCTTGAGAATTAAACCAAAAAACTAGGAGCATTCTATGTGTAGGGCCTGTGCCTGTCATCTAGTGTCCAAAACACTACCTGGAACCTGCCACCTATTCTATAAATGCCTGCTTAAGAATGGAATGCATTCTCTTATCTCTGCCCAGCCATGGAGTCAACCAGCAGGGCAGGAGGCCGTGTGGCCTCACTCCTCCTTTCTGCCATAAGTCAGCCTCGACCCAAGAGCTCTAGGGAGGCCAGACTCAAATAGAAATCTCCTCAGAAGGCAGATGCAAGGGCTGTGGTTCAGAAAACTGCAACCAAACACCTCTCCCAGGCCTCGTTCAAGCTTCTTCCTTTCTTTTTTGGCCAGAGCCTCCCGGGGTGAAGTTGGCCTTAGCAAGGTGGAGCGTGTCTGTTTGGCAGCTTCTCCCTCCCCACTCACTAGCTAGATAACCAGGGATTCAGGCTGACTATGGAAACCTCTAGGGTGTCTGGGACCTACAGCTGCTCCCAGAATGTGACAACACCTTTGCATTAGTGGAGGGAATGGAGCCTGTTTGCCAGCCCCCACTGGCTGGGCTTCACCAGCCTGCTTGTCTCCAAAGCAGACAGGTGACTTCCCCTGAGGGGAAATGAAGTCTGGGCTTGGCAGGCCTCTGCTCTGTGTTTCTGAACTGAAATCTCACATGGGGGTTGGGCTCTGCAGACTTTCAAAGCCCTCTGCTGTGGCTGATGAGTCACATTGGGTTCAGCGAGGAAGGCCATGCGAGATTGTTACTGCTGCTCTGCTTTTGGAGAAGCTGGCCCAGAGAGGTTAAGTGGCTTATCCAGCATCACACAGCCTTTCAAGACTGGCTGCACAACCATCATTTCTCCCACCTTCAGAGAAGTCTAGAGATGCCATGTGTCCGAAGTCTACAAAAGGCTGCCCCATGAGAGCAAGAGAACACTCTGGATAAGCATCTAAGTTCTGAAGTCAAGTAGTCTGGACCCAAGTCTTGCTCCTACCTCCCTCCTTAATCTTTCTGAGACTCACCCTCCTCATTTGAAAACTGGATAAAATATTATTCACTTCATGAGTGTTTTAGAAAAGTATATCTTTCTTTCTAGAAACACAGATTGAGATTTATACTGTGATACTGGGGTGCAAAGATGAACATTTTGCCACCTCTACCCTTGAGCTTAAAGTCTACATATAGGTCAAAAATATCTGTATGATGTGGTTGGGGCCATGATTCCACACATTGATCTAGAGATGCTTGAACCTAGAGAGGCTAAGGAAGAAGAAAACCCGTGGAGGTGGGGAACTAGAAATCAAGGTGTTGAAGGATGCATAGGAGTTTGCCAGGAAGACATCATGAATTGAAAACATATTTGGGGAAGAGGAAACAGCTTTGGAAAGTTATGGAGGTATGAAAGAACATGGCATGTCCGAATGGTATGGGATGGTTTGGTGTGGTTGGTACATAGGGTTCATAGAGATGAGGCTGAAGGTTTTATTGGGTCAGAGAGTGAGCAGCTTTGCAACCAGCCAACCCCCAGCCTGTGGCAGAATTTCCTGCGAGAGAAGGGTGGGAGGCCTGACCTGGTCTTCTGCTCCTCCTAGGGCTGAAACTCAAGCCAGGGGCTGCTGCACAGACTCCAGAATCCTGGAGGGCCAGTAAGGAGGGGAGCAGGCAGAGGAAAGACTGAAAACTAGGGCCTGATCCAGGAGCAAAATCAGGAGCAGACACCCCAGGGCACTGAAGGCCCCGGGTTGTAGGCTGACCTGGAACACTCACATTGCACCAGAGAAGCCTAGCAGTTAGTGGGGGTAACACCTCACCCTCTGTGTTCTTGTTCTAGGCTGCTGTTCCCAGGCATCTGGGAACCCAAGGAAGGAGGCTGACTGGGCAGCGAGGACCAGAAACCTCACTTTCCATAGAGGAAGCCCAGAAATTTAGAGAGGTCAACTTGCCTACCTAACTGACACTTCAGATCTAGGTCTGAGAAGAGACAGAATAGAGGGTTTTCAGAGCTGTGACTTGTTAGAGCATTGGCCCTCATCTTGTCAGGGAGGACTGAGAGCTGGGGGCCTAATGGGTGAAGCAGAAGCCACAGGACACTCAGAGGACCCTCAGAGGGCAAGCCCTGGCTCTTTGTGGGTTACTGAGCTGATTGTCCTGGAAGGTGGGGATTGGGAGAGGCCTCCTCCTGTACATCCAGTCTGGGGAGAGAAGGGGTTTTTGGGATCTGAGGCTGTGAAGACCAAAGCCTGGTCTCATATGGGGCCTTGAGAGACCCCTAAGGTTGCTGATGGGAGACATGGAGCTGCAGCCAGCGACTCCGGGGAACAAACGAAGCAGCCATCTTCAATGGGCCGTGGACGTTCGATGAGGTGGCCCCCACATCATTGGGAGAGAGAAAGGAGCTCCCCCCCATATGGGTCTTTTTGGGTTTTTTTCCCCTTCATCTCCTGGGGAATTCAAGGTCAAATGATGACTTTTTTTTGACGCCTGTCTCAGTCTGTTCAGGCTGCTAAACAAAGTACCACAGACTGGGTAATTTGAAACCACAGATATTTATTGCTCACTGTTCTGGAGGCCGGGAAGTCCAAAATCAGGTGGCCAGCAGATTCAGTGTCTGGTGAGGGCTCGCTGTCTGTTTCAGGGACACCTGAGTCCCCACAGGGTGCAAAGATGAACAACCTCATGAGGACTCCACACCAAAGACCTAGCCACCTCCCAACAGCCCCACCTCTTAAAACTACCCCATTGGGGGTTGGATTTCAACATAAGAATGTTTAGATCACAGAGATGACGCCTAAATTAGAGCAGTGACCCAAACTGGTGGGAACGTCAAACAAAAGAGAAGATGGAGAGATCAGCCAGGGAGGTCAGGGGAGGAGAGAAAGCCCATCCTGACTGCACACAGGGGCAGCAGGGCACAGCAGAAAGACAAGGAAAATCGATGATCACAATCCTCACTCTGCTCTTTTCTGCCCCGTGTCTTGGACTCACCCCTACAGAGTAAGTGAGGACCACAGCTTCAGGGACAGGGTTGAAAGACAAGCAGCAAACACACTGAGAGAAAAGCCTGGAACACACGTGACAGAAGAGACCAGGATCCACGACAGATGAGGAATATCCACAAATCAGTAAGAGAAGGACAGATGACAAAATGGAAAAGTGGACAAATGCTCTGAGCGGGCAGTTTCCCAAAGAAGAAATATGAATGAGCAGCACATACATGCAAGTGTGCTCACGCTCATGAGTAATCAGGGAAATCCAAACACAGTAACGATTTTCATCAGATTGGCGAAAACTCAAACCTTATTATGGCCAAAGAAAAATAGACATGGGTGTGGGGCCAGGGACCCTCACAACTGAGGGGGAGGGTAAATTGGTGCAGCCACTTTCTGCAACAATTCAGCTGTAATCTACCAATATTAAACCTGAAAATGTTTGTAGCCCATGACCCAGCAATGACACTTCCAGGGACATACTCTAAAGAAACACCAGCATTTGGCATGGATAGGATTTCCATTGCAGCAGTGAGGATAAAGTGAAAGTGGAAAGCAAACTGCACATTCCCAGCAGGGAATGGCTCACTGGAATAGGATCTAGTCCACAATGGAAAACAACTCACTAGTTAATAGATGATTCCCATGTACCCTGATGGATAGACCTCAAAATCACTGTTGAGTGGGAAAAAACAATACAGCAATCTCCCCTTATCCGTGGTTTTGCTTTCCATGGTTTGTTACTCATGGTCAACTGCAGTTTGAAAATAGGTGACTTGAATACAATAGCTATTTTGAGAGGGACAGAGGAACTATATTATAGTATATTGTTATAATTGTTCTATTTTAATATTAGTTGTTATTAATCTCTTACCATGTCTCATTATAAATTAAGCTTTATCATAGGCATATGTAAAGGAAAACCCATAGTATACGTAAGATTTGGAAGTATCTGCAGTTTCTGATGTCCACTGGGGCTCTTGGAATGTATCCCTCAGGGATTGGGGCAACTATATAAACGTATATAGTATGATCCCGAGTAGGGATTCCTTTGCGCTTTAAGTAACCAAACACATGACCTACCCGATGCAAACGTAAAAGTTTATTTTTCTCACATTACAAGGAGTCTAGAAGTAGCAATGGATGGAGTTTGGTCAGCGGCTCATTACTGTCCTCGGTACTTCCCTTGGCCTTTCTCTTTTGCTTGTTGCCTCATGGTTGTGAAAAGGCTTCTTTGGCACCAGACATCATATTCATGTCCAGTGCAGAAAGAAACGGACAGTGACAAGATTTTCTCTTCACAAAACTTTCTTTTTCTTTAGTAAGGAAAGCTCTCCCCCAGCAGAAATTTTCTTACATCTCATTAGCAAGGACTGGGTCATCAACCAACCTTTGGACCATTCTGCTGAAGGGGGAAGATTATAAAAAAATCATTTAGAGCAGTCAAGATTCATTCTCAGGTTAGTGGAGGTACCTGCTGTGCCTGACAGCAAGAGATTCCACCTGCTACTTGGATATCAGCTCTGGTGTGTTAACAGGGAAGAAGGGGGTGCCCCTCCCTGGCTGTTGGGTAATGGACAGTGTCTACTGCAAGTGCAATTTGTGTAGGAAAGAAAACATACCCGTGTAAACAGCATTACTCATTCTTATACCAAACACATGCAGAGGCTCTTGCAGAAGGGGGTGATGGAGGTGAGAGTGGAAAATGGGCTTGGGTGTGGCTCCCAAAGTGCCTTGGTTTTTTGCTCACAATTCTTTAATTTTTAAAAGGGAGATCATATTCATGTATTGCTGTATAATTAAAAGTCAATTTAAAAATCCTATTTGTAGCTGACTTTAGCATCTCCAAATTTGGCCCAAACCAACCAAGCCCAGTGCTGTAGAAGCAAAGACCTGGTACTCCAAAAAGTTTGACTGTGGGTAGAGAGATGGAGAGGAGGCAAGAAATTGCCTGAGCGACTCTGGGCTCCACTCAGGAAAATTGGTTCCTGATCACTTAAGGCTGCACATGGCAGGACTGTCTTTGACAGACAGAAAGCCAGTCCACCAGTTTTTCCTTATAAATTCATAGGCCTCCCTCTGGAGTCCTCCTCTGTTCTTCAAACAGATATTGCAGTCTCTGATTAAACCACCTGTCAAATATCCACAAATACAGCTGGTATCCTGAAAACCACTGATAAAGCATTACAGGGCACAAAGGGTGGCCAGGATTGATGGGGTACTCGCTTCACTGGAGCCATGATGGAGCTCCCTGGGGCACTTGGTGACACTGGGTCCACCTGGGTGTGGCAGGTCCATGCCAGGCAGAGTACAGAGCAGTCTGTGCTACAATCCAGCCTTGCATTCTGTTATCCCTGTCTTACAGGGAAATTGAAGGTCCAGGGAAGGGAAAGACCCAAGTTCACACAGCACAGAGGGTGGCCTCCCCTCCTCCAAAGCCCACCTCTGTCTGTTTTCCTTCATCTGCCCCCAAACACCTGATGGCTAGACGAAGCTGAAAGTCCTACCAGAAAGATTGAGTGTCATAAAAATCCTTGGAAATTACCTAGTCTGGTAGGATTTCCAGAAGGGGATGGATTAAAAACTAACTTTATGGTAAATGAAATAAGTGAACTAGAAAATACCAGCGTGTGCAGCTTGTAGTAAGGGTTGATAGTATTTTGAGAAATTTTTTGGTTTATGCATGTTTGTACTGAGTCAGCAGTAAAGGTTTTTCTTGCTCTGGATTGCAACTGGAAGGAAGCAGAAAAGAAGAGAAGGGAAGGGAAGGGAAAAGAAGGAAGAAAGGGTGGGAGAGAGGGAGGGAAGTGAAGGGGAAGTCAGCCA
The DNA here is from genome assembly GCA_963573935.1 of Arctocebus calabarensis. Taxonomy (NCBI): domain Eukaryota; kingdom Metazoa; phylum Chordata; class Mammalia; order Primates; family Lorisidae; genus Arctocebus; species Arctocebus calabarensis. Next base: position 24,348 of record CAUYON010079336.1, read on the forward strand.
CCGAGGCTGCATGCTTCATTTTATAGCTGGGAGGATTGTGGCCCAGGAGAGTGTTTGACTTGCATAGTATCATGCAGGCACCTAGGGACAGAGCTTGGGTGCTTCAGTGGCCTCATGCTGCTTCCCTGGTGAGTGCTAGGTCTCATGGATCCTTCTTAGAGTGCAAGGGTTATAGACGCCCTTCCTACTGGTTTTCACTTTGGAGCTGCTTGTTTATCTAGCCCTGCACCTTGCGCCCCCAGGTAGATGGGCTCTCTCCTTTTGCTAGTCCTGACAAACACTGGATTATAAACACCCAGCCACAGTCACCCCATTTCTCCCTGAGGCCTGCAGCTCCCTCTTCTTAAGTCTTCTCACGCATACTCAGCTCACCCTGAATTAACTCTTTCAGGCTTCTTGGAGTGGCTGAGTATGGCCAGGCACAGGCTGGGGAAGCCCCTGGAGAACAGGAATCAGGTCCTGAGCTTCCCCTGGGAAGGCATCTGATTAGACTGGCTTTCTTACTGCGGTCACAGCAGGACTGGGAAACCTGAGTTCTAATCACATTGTGCCTCCACCTCACCCCAAGGTATTAGATGAATCATGAGCTTCCTGAGTCCGTTTCCTTTTCTGTAAAATAAGATGAGATTCCCCACCCAGTGCCCCTTGCTGCAAGGGCAGTGTGAAATCAGCTTCAATGTGAAAGTTCACTATCTTGGACATCAACTGTTTTCACCTGGTCAGCGTCCTTCCCTTAGGCCTCTTCCTTGCTGCTGATGACATCCATTTGTCCTTTGAGGTGGTCCCAGAGTCCCCCACTTGGCAAATCATCATGTTTTACCCTCCTGGCCTGGAGATGCTTCCCTAATGATCACACAAAACAAATCAGACTGACAAAACTGAGTCCTGGGACAGCTGCCGGCACTCCTGCTGGGCTGGCGAAGAGTCTGCAGCCACAGGGGCCATCACTTGAAGAGCACTGAGAGGGATCGGAGAGGGGAGAGTGAGAGGCGTCCTGCTGACAGGGCTGGGATAGATAGATCCAGATAGATCTAAAGCAAACTCTACTCCCAGCCTTTCCAGACTCCTCAAACCAGTGAATTCCGCTTATGGTTTAAGCCATCTTGACTTGCATTTCTTCCACTGGCAGCTGGGAATCCTGATTAATTCCATGGCCCAAACATATGAAGAGGTAAACAAACAAACAAGAGGTGCACTTTCCCCCTCGCACCCCCTGCCTGTCCTGGGAGGTGCCCTCCACCCAAAGCACCTCCTCCGGTGGTCTGTAATCTGTGGCTGGGGAAGGGCCAGTGCACCTCTCCCAGGAACCTGTGCTAGACAGACTGGAAGGGAGGAGGACATTGGCTGGCTATTGTAGGTTTGGACACTGATTTCCTTAGTGTGGGGCTCCAACCCTCCCAGCACTGCCTCCTTCCAGCACAGTTGATCCCACACCTTCTCTGGGAAGCCCACCTGGGCTGCAGGCCACTTGACCATCTCAGCCCTGCAGCATCTATACTCAGCTGTGGGGATTCTTCCCCTCACCAAGCTGCCCTAGTCTGGGCTCTGCTCTGGTCCTGCCCCTCCTCCCTTCTTTCTCCCCCTCCCACCCCCATTTGGGATCTGTCCCTTGGCTCTTATATCCTGCCTGGCCCCAAACTGGCAGCCTCTGCTCTGGTCTTTGAAGATCTGTCAGCATGTTCTGTGTGACATCTCCTTCCCACTGCAGGTAAAAGGGCCTCATGTCTGCTCTGGCTGCTGGGACTGCCTGGTGGTGGGGGCACTCTCCTGACAGGTGGGGTAATCAGTCCTGATCTTTCACACCAAATTCAACCACTGACCCCAGTGTGGACCATGCTCCCACCCAGGGGGTGGTGTCCTAAACACCACCTCTCCTATGGGGCAGAGGAAGGGCCTCTCAAGTTACAGTGGGCAGTCAGTCCCAAGATGGGCACAGGACGTGCTCCCACGATCTGTGGGCAACATCGGCTTGAGATATAGTCAGGCATAGCATTGCCAGATAAAATCAAGCTGCCTAGTTGTATCTGAATTTCACATAAACAACAAAATTAGTTTTTAGTATAAGTATATCTCAAATATTATGTTTTGCTGTTTACCTGAAATTCAAATTCAACTAGCATACTCTTATTTTGTTTTCGTTTTGACTAAATATGGCAGCTCCAAATGGGTAACTCCAGGCTCCCAGGAGTCTGTGTTTGGGGAATATGGCTGCACTTTAAATAGTGTGAACTCTGAGGTCCTCCCCAAACCATTACTCTCTCAGAGGTCAAGCTCAGGATTTCATGGATGTCTGTGAGAAGGATAGGAAGCAACTGGAAGTGCTTCAAATGCCAGGGGGCCCAGAGAACTTATGGGATGGGGAAAAGATGGCAACAGACCTCAACAGAGAGGGAGGGAAAGCAACTTTGAAATTAGTTTCTGCATATTGAAATCTAATCTTTCATTGACTTTAATTGTTAAATTAGAGATGGGTTCTTCTGGAGAGAAAATTTTAACTCCAAAATGTAATGAAATGACATTTTAAAAAGTTAAATTGTACATATAAAGATAAAATATTTTCCAGTGTAATAATGATAATATTCAAAGTAAGTTTCCAAGCATAAACACAAAGTGATTACAAGTGTGTGTCTGTGTTTGGCCCGTAGTTTCAAAACACCCAATGACAGCTTAATTGAGCAGAACACTAGGCTCGTAAACCTCTTTCTCCAATTTCGTACAGCCGCAGACATCCCTGCATTTCTTGGCCACATGGGCTGCATTTAGGACACACTGGTAGCTGTTGTCTTAATAAATGTGATCCAAGTTCCTCTAGGCAAAGTCAGGTTCAGGTGCCACGTCAACGGTCAATGTGGTTCCAAAGGGGGCATAGGTGAAGGGGCAGGGATGAAATGTGTGGCTTCTGGGGGCAATCAGAAAGAAGGGCCCCAAGGAATGTTCTAGAAGGTATAGACTAGTGTCTATAGGTTTGAGACTAGTGTCTAGATGAACATAAAACAAAAGCATGTTTCTATTAGTTTGCGTCTGTACATCTTGGGGGTATATCTGTAAACAGGAAGACACAGCAGGAAGTGGTGGCCCATGGAAAAGAACTTTGCAGCACCCAGCAGACCAGGCTCATAGAGGAAAAGGAGGCTCCTCCAGGTTGTATTATAATGTGGGAAAAATCTGCACTTCAGGGCTGGTTTGGTGCAGGAGTGAGAGAAAGAGTGAAGACAGGCAGCTTTGGCACGTTTTGGAGATTTGTGAGTTTGGATCACCGTGTGTTTCTCCCTTTCTCCTGCTGCGTCCACCTGGCTACACAGCCCAGTCCCCTCCGTCTCCCCTGCCGCCCCCCACCCCATTTCCCCCAGGCCAAGGCGGGGATGTATCCTGGGCTGGGTGTCCCCTTGGTTTGGGCCTGTGTGGTGTGTGATTGGCACACTGGGTTTGTGGCTCATGAGGATGGAAATTGTTCTCCTAGTGTGGGCTGTTGGCCTCACCTGAGGGCTGCTGAGATTTTTTCTGCACACAATGTGCTGAGAAGATCTCCAGGGTCTAGTGCATTGCAAGAGAAAAGTTCAGGTGAGGGTCTGAGGAAGGTTTTTAGGCCTTTCTTCTCCTGTGCGGGAGGTGGGGGTGGGGGTGGGGGGTGGGGGGGTGGGGGGGAGGTGGGAGGTCAAAGGGCAAACACATCGCCCACTGCCATTATCACCAAAAGAACACGATTTAAGGATCTGGTTCATCCAAACCCATCACTGAGCACACAGGTAACTAATAACAGGTCAGTTCCGAGGAATTCAAGGAGGGAGGGTGAGGGAGATTCTGGGGAAGCTGGAAGCTTCTGGAAACAGGAGGGAGTCTGAAATTGTGGCTTAGAAAGAGGGGGGCAGGGAAGAAGATTATTTCAAAGAGCAGGAGAAAGAAAGAGTGATTCCAGAAGATAGAGTGTGGGGAGGAGGGAAGCCAGGGCCTTAGGAGGGAGGCAGTGCTGTGGGAAGGGCAGGAGAAATCCTGGAGACAGCTCCTGTTCCAGGAAAAGCAACGCGCTGAAGCCAAGTAAGGTGGACTCCGCAGATTCCTAGTTACTCATTCATTATTTCTTTCTTTCACATATCAGCCATTTATTTCACTTAGTATGTTTATGGCTTTGTGCTTCCCACTCTCAGGAAGCTCTCAGGCCAGTGGGAGAGCATGGCTTGAGGATAACCTCCCCACACTGCAGAGTGGGACGGTCTGGATCAACCAGTCATAATTCAAGAGCTGGAGAGAGATGGCTGGGCGCCTTTGGCTCAGCGGGCTAAGGTGCCAGCCACATCCACCTGAGCTGGCAGGTTCAAATCCAGCCCAGACTCGCCAAACAACAATGACGGCTGCAACCAAAAAATGGCCAGGAGTTGTGGTGGGTGCCTGTAGTCCCAGCTACTTGGGAGGCAGAGGCAGGACACTCGCTTGAGCCCAGGAATTGGAGGTTGCTGTGAGCTGTGATGCCACAGCACTCTATCCAGGGTGACAGCTTAAGGCTCTGTCTCAAAAAAAAAAAAAAAGAAGAAGAGCTGGAGAGAGAGTCGAGGGCAGCTTGGAGAGTGAGAGAGGTGCCCAGTCAGTCTGTGCCCTCCTCCCAGCCTCTAGGGAGCTGGCCTAGACTCTTAGCCTATCTATAGCTCACCTAAAGTTTCAAGATGAGTCTTCTTGCCCAGTCCAGTGGTCCCATCCTAGGCTCCAGGACCCTCTTGTCTGTCCCTGATTTACCAGAACTCCCCATCCCAACCTAGGTTTTGCTCATGATAGCATGTATATTCCTTTTTTTTTTTTTTTTTTTTGCGACAGAGTCTCACTCTGCAACCCTGGGTAGTCATAGCTCACAGCAACCTCAAAGTCCTAGGAGCAGGCGATCTGCTTGCCTCAGCCTCTCAAGTAGCTGGGACTACTGGTGCCCACGGCAATGCCCAACTAGTTTTTCTATGATTCCTGACTTGTTTTTCTATTTTTTAGTAGAGACAGGGTTGTCTTGCTCTTGCTCAGACTGGTCTCCTGAGCTCAAGCAACCCACCTTCTTCAGCCTCCCAGAGTACTAGGATTGCAGGCATGAGCCACTGCGCCCGGCCCTGCATGTATATTCTTAGACATTCGCCCTGCAGATTCTCTCTCACTATGCATAATCCCTTGGGTTCTTCCAGTTCACTAGAAACTAACCTGAAACAGTAATTTCCTGTGAATGCTGATAATAGAAACGTTCATACCTGACTGCTCTTTGTCACCACTGTCATTTTTGTAATCATCATCCTGTGTTTGCTTTTTAAACCTTCTCAATGACTTTAAGTTTCAAACAACCCAAGGAAGCAGTCATGCAGAACTTATTGCTTATACCCACAGGGGGAAAAGGCTGAGGCTCAGAGAGGTTTAAAGACTTGCTGACAGTCACACAACTAGAGTGAGAAAGTCAGGGTTTGAACCTGCATCCAAGGCCCTTTCTGACATATGACACAGGCAGATTAGTGGGGAAAGTTTGGTGTTTTCCCTAAATTATTCAGGAATTGTTGAGCATCCATGGGTGGGGAAAGGGAATCAACATAATCCCTACCTCACGCCATAAGCAAAACTACTTGAAATGGCTTAAAAACTTAAATGTCAAAAATTAAATTTTGCATTTAAAAATGAAAATATAAGAGAATATCTTTTCTGATCTTGGAGAGTGGGAAAGGTTTTTTGTTTTTTTTTGTAGAGACAGAGTCTCACTTTATCACCCTGGGTAGAGTGCTGTGGCGTCACAGCTCACAGCAACCTCCAACTCCTGGGCTTAGGTGATTCTCTTGCCTCAGCCTCTCGAGTAGCTGGCACTACAGGCACCCCCCACAATGCCTGGCTATTTTTTGTTGCAGTTTGGCCAGGGCAGGGTTGGAACCTGCCACCTTTGGTATATGGGGCCGGCATCCTACCCACTGAGCCACAGGCGCCGCCCAGTGAAAGGATTTTTTAAACAAGACCCCCCAAAGTACTAATTTTAATATAAGAGATAGGTTACATCAAATATATTAAAACTAAGAATGTCTGTTCATCAAAAGATTGGACAACTGTGTGTCTATGTAGCAAATGAATAAAGTTTGAACCCTAGCTCACACCAAACGCAAAAATGAACGTAATGAATCAAAGACCTAAAGAACTAAAACTAGAAACTATTAGAAGAAAACGTAAGTATAAATCTTTCTGGCCTTGGATTAGGTGATTTCTTTGATAATATTCCCAAAGTATAAGGACCAAAAGAAAAAAAGGATAAATCAGACTTTATCAAAATTTAAAACTTTTGTGCTTCAAAGAACACCATCAAGAAAGTAAAAAAGACAACACACAGAATGGGAAAAATTGTTCACAGTCATATATCTGATAATGTACTTGTATATAGACTATAAAAATAACGAGTACAACTCAACAATTTAAACCCCCAATTAAAAGATCTGAATAGACATTGCTCCAAACAAGCTATACTAATAGTCAATAAACACATGAAAAGATGCTAAATACCACTAGTCATCAAGGAAATGCAAATCAAAATCACAATATGTTACCACTCCACACCCACCGGGACGGCCATAATCAAAAAGATAGCCAGGATATGGAGAAATTGTAACTTGCTTGTAATGGCTGTTGAGTATGTGAAATAATGCTGCCAATTTTGGAAACAGTCTGGCAATTCCTCAAAAGGTTACCATGTGATGGAGTTACCATATGATTCGGCAATTCTATTCGGAAAGATATACCCGAGAAGAATGAAAACATATGTTCACACAAAACTTGTACATAAATGTGCATAGCAGCATTATTCATAATAGCCTAAAAGTGGAAGCAGCCCAAATGTCCATCAAAGGATGAATGCATAAAAAACGAGACATAGCCATACAATAGAATATTCTTTGGCAGTAGAGAGGATGAGTTATTGATACCTGCTACAGCATAGATGGATTTTGAAGACATCTTGCTACATAAAAGAAACCAGTCATGAAAGACCATATACTATGTGATTCCATTTATATAAAAGGTCCATAATTGGCAAATCTATAGAGACAGAAAGTAAACTAGTGATTTTCAGGGCCAGGAGGCAAGGGCCTGTGGGGTGCAGGGAAATGGAGAATGATGGCTCAAGGGTACAGGGTTTCTTTTTAAGGTGATGAAAATATTCTAAAGGTATTGTAGTGATGATTCTATAACTCTGAGAGTATATTAAGCAGCACTGAATTGTTCACTTTAAGTGAGTGAATTGTATGATATATAAATTATAACTTGATAAAGTTGTTATATTTTTCAAAAGACAACTAAGGAAAATAAAATGACAATCCACAAACTAGGGACCTTTTCCATTTGGGGGAAACAACAGATCCCATGACAATCCCATGGATTGCCCCTTTGAGCAGAGGGCTTCATAGGACTTCTAAGCCACACCATTGGGTAGCCTGGCCCTTCCTCCTGGGTTATTGGCAAATTGCACCATGTTGAAAGTCTAGCGTTCCTGGTGATGTCCAGGTCCTTGGACTCACTTGTTCTTTCCTAGCTAAGGAGAATCATTTCTTTTCTTTTCTTTTTTTTAATAGAAATGTCCCATTTTATTACAAAGTCTCACAGAAATGAAAATAGTATCTCGAAAAGGAAACTAGACTACCAACCTCCACCTGCAAAACTGGGGGAAGACAGGGCAGGCAGTATGGTTTTTGGCTCACTTGAGCCCAGTGGGAAGGTATGAGGAATAGAACCAAACTAAGAAATGGCTGATGTTACCTAGTGGCCAGAAAAGAACTGGGGGTCCTTAAACACCTAGCCACCCCTTCTAAAATGCTCAATAAGGGCACATTTCCAAAGCAACTATGCAAGCACTGGTGTTCCAGGATTTTGACTTGTGGCTGCATAAAATTATCCTTTCTACCCAAGACGTGGTACTCTCTATGGTTGGAAATTAAGACTGGGAGGGATGGGTAGCAGCAAAGCAGCGCCTAGAAGAGTTTGCCCAGCTCAGCTGCCCTGGGCTCAGAGCCCTGGTTTCTTTGTTTCTGTCTAGCCTTGGGGATATATTTAATAAGTTTTCATATAAATACAAAGAGAAATAGAAAATATAAAATCTGAGGGGTATTGGAGAAAGGTGGGAGACTTGACAAGAAGCCAGAGCTGGAGAGGTCTGCTCAGGTCAACTTGACCTCTTCCTTGACCCCTTTGGCTTCTGGCTTCCCCTCCTTGGTTTTCTCCTCTTCCATAACTTCTTTCTTCTCTTCTGGATCTTTCTTTTTTTCATCTTCTGATTTGACTCTCTTGGCTTTTTTGGAATTGGAAGAGTTCTT
>CAUYON010079339.1:0-40080 GCA_963573935.1 Arctocebus calabarensis
CCTGTGGCTCAACGGGCTAAGGCGCCAGCCATGTACACCTGAGCTGGCGGGTTCGAATCCAGCCCGGGCCCGCCAAACAACAATGACGGCTGCAACCAAAAAATTGCCGGACGTTGTGGTGGGCACCTGTAGTCCCAGCTACTTGGGAGGCAGAGGCAGGAGACTCGCTTAAGCCAGGGAATCGGAGGTTGCTGTGAGCTGTGATGCCACGGCACTCTATCCAGGGTTTTTGCTTGAGGCTCTGTCTCAAAAAAAAAAAAAAAAAAAAGAACAAAGTAGGAAGACTCGCTCCACTACATGTCCCATAAAGCTTCATCAATAGCAAAACACGGTGTTGGCATAAGGAAAGACAAGTAACTCAAAGGAACACAGCAGAGAACCTAGAAACAGACTGACACATACAAGATTGGTAACGAGTATTGCACCGCAAAGGTGCAATGAAAGGATAATCTTGCTAACAAACTGTGCTGCAAAAACTAGCTCTCCTCATAGATAAAAAATACATCATAAAGGTAAATACTGATCTATTTGACTATATTAAAATTAATAATTTCTATTTATCAAGACATAGACTAACACCCAAACTTCGCCTAACGTAACAAATGGATTGGGAGTCTAAAAAAAGAACCCTATAATAATGGGAAGAAAACCTGGGTGAATTCCCCTTTAACCTTGGTGTAATAATGCAATAAGATAAAATACTGGTTAAATCAAGTCATATAAAAATTTTTTAAAAATTGCCATGGCAAGAAAATGCCATAAATGGAGTTCAAAGATATCTATCAAAGTGGCAGATATTTGAACCTATACCACAGCAAAGAGGCTAATGACCCTGACACATAAAGGATTCTCAGAAAGTAAGGAAATAAGAGTAAAAATCCCTAGAAACATGGGAAAAAAGACAATTCACAAAAAAGTATATAAAACATGGACATTAACCATATGTAAAAATATTCAAACTCACTAGTAACAGAATATGCAAATTAAAACAGTGAGATACCATGCTCACTTATCAGATTGGCAAAAATTAAAATGCATGGACAACACATTCTGTTGGCAAGCTGTGGAAAACAGACACTCTCATTTACTGTTGTTAGAAATGCAAACTAGGTCAACTCTTCTGGAGGTAAATTTGGCAATATCTAACAAAACTACATATGTACTTAGCTTTTGACCAAGCAATCTCCCTTCTAAAAATCTGCCTTGAAAATAAAAATTAAAAAATATGTATGTACAAGGCTATTCACTACAGCACTATTTGTAACTGCAAACTGTTGGGAATAATCTAAATGTTCAAACATTGCAGAGTGATGAAGTAAGTTATGGTAAATCCATATAATTGAGTAATACATAACTATAAAAAACATAGTAAGGACAGTCTTTATTTATTAATACAGAGTGATTTCCAGGATATGAGTGAAAAAGAAAATTGCAAAAGAGTATACTCTTCATGTAAAGAAAAAGTATAAGAAAGCATTCATGTATCTGTTCATGTGTGCAAAAGAACTGCGCAAAGGCTAAAACAGAAACCAAAGAAATTGGTTTTCTTTAGGGGACAGGTGTAAATAGGGTAGAAATATTGAAGAAATGAGGGCAGTACCTGTGGCTCAAAGGAGTAGGGTGCCGGACCCATATGCCAGAGGTGGCGGGTTCAACCCAGCCCCGGCCAAAAACTGCAAAAAATAAATAAATAAATAAATAAAAAGAAATATTGAAGAAATGAAAATGAAGTAGTAGGATGAGTGAAGAGTGACACTTCTGCAAGAATACCCTTTCTTGGGAGCTTTTAGTTTTATAACTGAAAAAAAAATAGGAAAAAAATCCCTTTTTGTATAGTTATGACTTAGAACCATGATAATGTTGCATATAGCAAATAAACAAAGAAATATATAGTTAAAACCAATTAGTATTTTGAGAGAACCCAAAATGGAATAAAAATTATTATGTAACAAATAACATTAAGAGGGACATGATTCAAAAAGAATTTAAATAACTTCAGAAAACAGGATTTGACTACATTCTGTAAAGCTACACAAGGAAAAGGCTGCATACAAGTATTGATCTTGATTAGTAAGTTTGTTCTCATAGGGCTATAGTGTAGTAATTCTGAAAATACTTCTTTTTGTATTATCATTTAACAAACAAATATATAATGAGTAATGCAGTGTAGGTTTCTCACTGTACAGTCACAAATAAGGAATGGGGAAGATAGAATTAATATTATGATGTTGGATGAGGATCATGGCATTACCAGGCATGCCCTGGTTCTATGGCATCATGGCTTTTTATATATTCAAAGACAGATGAGAAATAAATACAAATGTGTGTGCAGGAGCTTGTTAGTACATGGAATGACATCGAGCAGCAACAACCACACGTAGGAAACAGATTTTTGTTCCTATCATTCACCAATGAAAGAAATCCCAGGGCTCCTTGGAGAAACAGCTGCTTCCTGGCCTTATGAGGGGAAAATAGAAGAAGATTCTAGAACATTGTGTGGTGCCAGAAACTTAGAAAGTACTGAAAAAATGATGGGAGCATGTTAAAAAGACACAACAAGGCAATCTGAAAGACTTCCTAATGGTCAAAATCAAAACACCAAAATAAAATGATAGTATTGAATTACAACCTGTGGAATAAAATAAAGCTGACCCTTGAACAACAAGGGTTTAAACTGCACAGATCCCCTCACACCTGATTTTCTAACATCCCTGTCATTACCGAGACAATGAAGGCCAATCTCTGTTCCTCCTCAGCCTATACAATATGAAGATGACAAAAACAAAGAGATGACAACCTACTTCCATTTAATGAATAGCAAATATATTTTCTCTTCTCTAGCTTACTTTGTAAGAAGACAAAATATAATACATGTAACATACAAAATATATAATAATAGATGGTTTATGTTATTAGTAAGGCTTCCAGTCAACAGTAAGATATTACTAGTTAAGTTTGAGAAGAGTCAAAAGCATCAGCACTCCTAATCCTTGTGTTATTCAAAGGTTAACAGTATTCTTAAGTACATACTCTTATAAGTAGATGCATGGGCAAAAAAGAGACAATTCTTTATAGTAAAATTCTAATTCATACATGAGAAAGGAAAGAAACTCAAAATCAATTTGAGTATTCACAAAACTGAAATTAAAAATCGCTACAGTAAGGACTACTGCAAGCAAAAACCACTGAAAGGTATTAAAATTAGATGAAAGTTTAATGAGAAACAAAAATTATATAGTTTCAAAGTTTCCCCCCAGAAAACACTTAATAATCATAAAGAAAAAAACAACTTTAGAATAGAGAAATCTACAGACAACCTCAACTAAGTAATCACCAGTATTTAAGACCTACCAACAACCCCCTTGGTGACTACCACACAATGCACTGAGAAGGGCACAATATCACTTCCATGGTGTTCTTGCCAAAAAAAAATGGAAAAGAATCAAAGACCAAAACAAGGGGCAGTTTCTAAAACAATTGACCAATATTCTCCAAAACTTGTTAAGGCCATAGAAAATGAAACAGAGGTATTACTACAGATGGGATGAAGGGCAGGTGACTACTAAATGTAATGTATGATTGTGGACTGGATCCTCGATGAGAACAAGTATGTTACTGGAAAAACTGGGAAAATTAGAAAACAAATATAGATAGGTCTACATTAGCATAGCATTGTGCCAATGTTTATTTCCAGGTTTGGATAAAGGTACTATGGTTATAAGAGATGATACCAATAGTGGAAACAAGGTGGAGGATACACAAGAATACTCTGTAATGTTTCTGCAACTTTTCTGTAAGTCTAAAATTATTTTAAAATTTTAAAAATTAAAAGACATTGTTAAGAAACAGAAAGAAACCACCAACCAGAAAAAATTTATAACATACATTATTTCCTCCATCAAATATATGCATATTCTAGGACCTGGAAATTCTCATTTTAGGTACATACTCAGTAGACATGTACAAGTACATGCATCTGAAATACATATGCAAATATGTTTGACTACTACTGGTAATCACCTCAAACTACCACCCATCCAAATGCCCATATATAGCATAATATAACACAACAATGAAAAGGAATTATTCCCACAAATCAATGAATTTCAAAATTATAACTTGAACAAAAGCCAGACATAAAAGAGCATAGGTTATATTTATGTAAGGTTCAAAAACAGGCAAAACCAAACACTAGTGTTTACAGACAACTACCTGAGTAGTGAAAGTGTAAGTAAGGGTAGTAAAATAAAAACCACAGAGGTCAGGGATGGTGGTTATCTTCAGTGGGATGGAGAAGGTTGCAACAGGGAAAGAGCATGTTAGGGCCTCCGGGATGCCAGCAATATTTTCTTTCTTGCCCTAAGCAGTGGTCAAATGGGTGTTGGTTACACAAAATTTCATTACACTGTACATTTGTTTTATATATTTGCTATATGTATATTGTATTTCATAATATAAGACCACATAATAAATAATACAAAAGGCATACACTCATACAAACCAACATAAGCAATCAGTAAGAGAGCAAGAGTGACTCCCAAACAAGGGGTATAATATTGCCACATTAATGTATTTTAACATTTCTATATAAATAGATGAATATTTTAAGAGTTAAAATTCTAGGGAATCCTAAAGTAATGTATCCTCTTCTTAGCAATGAACCTGTATAAATCTAAAGCAAAAATACAACATGAAAACAAAATGGTTTTAAATACAAAGGAATTAAAGTTGACAAAGAGAAACACAGGGAATTAAAATGTACAGACAGCTTTTCTACTGTCAGCCAAGACAGTAGTAAGAACCAGTCTAACTCCTACACCTATTGAACAACTAAATGCTCAGCATACAAAGATAATGAATGGCTGCCAGAAATCAGAAGGCAGTGCAGGTCAGCGGCACATAGGAAAGAGGAGACAATGAGGTACGTCAGCCTGACTTCCCCAGATTACTACCTTGAGTTTTCAGATCCTAGTGTAAAAAGGAAGCCGAAACATTCATTATCTATTATCTGCTGCCAGTCCCTGCTCTAAAGAAATAAAAGAATATACCAAAAGACTTGTACTCAAGTTCCACAGCAATTTTATTCATAATAGCCCCAAACTAGAAACATCTCAAATGTCCATCAACAGTTAAATAAACAAGTAAATGGTGACACAGATAAACAATAAAATAGTCAACAATAAAAAGAAATGGACTATTAACAAATGCATGGATGAATCTAATAAACCTACGTTTCAATAAAACACAGATTGTAATGCTTTCATTTATATACCTATAGAAAATGAATACTAAATAGCAGATGGTTGCTAGAGAAGAAAATCAAGACATGGAATTAGGGAGGAAGAACACATGAGAAGGATAGAAAAGGCTAGGAGGAAACTTTTGGAGGTAATGAACATGTTCTGCATCTTATCCTGGGAATGATAATTTTGCATCAAAACCAATAAAATTGCAAATTTTAACCACATGCAATTTATCATAAATCAATTTTGCCGTAACAAAGCTACAAAGGACTTTATCTTCCAAATTTTGTGAAATATACATAGAAAAAGAAAATCTAGACCTATTCACAGACCATACAGCAAACTGAACCTACCTAAAATCCTAACTCAAAAGAGAATCAAAGAATGTCTTGAGGTAAACGAAAATGGACATACCAAAACTGATTCAGTGCAGCAAAAGCAGTCCTAAGAGTATAATTTATAGCAAGAAACACCTAGATCATAAAACACCTATCTCAAACAACCTAGTATTAAAGCTCAAGGAAATAGAAAAAGAAAAGCAAACTGAGCCCAAAATTAGCAGAAGGAAGGAAATGATAAAGATCAGAGTAGAAACAAACAAATTAGAGTCTAGCAAAATAGCAGGAAAAAAGTCAGTGAAACTAAGATTTGGTTTTTTAAACAGATAAGTGAAATTTACAAACTCTTTAGGTAGATTAAGAAAAAAGATTCAAATAAATAAAATCAGAAATTAAAGAGGAGACATTACAACCGAAGCTAAAGAAATACAAATATGAGTAACTATAGCAAGTAAGTTAGATAACCTAGAATAAACGGATAAATTTCTGGACCCTTAACTATTTACCGAGACTGAGTGATAAAGAAATAGACAATTTGCAATAGCAAGTAAAGACATGGAACCAATAATAAAAAGTCTCTCATCAAAGAAAAGTCAAGGACCTGATCTCTTCATAGATGGTTTCTATGAAACATTTAAAGAACAAAAACTCTTTCCAAAAATCAAAGATGAGAACCTAAGTCTTTTTACAAGGCAAGCATCACCTTGATACCAATGCTAGACAGGACATTAAAAATATAGAAAACTACAGACTAATAACCTTGATGAACAGAAGTACAAAAATCCTCAACAAAGCACTAGCAAACTAAATTCAACAGCACATTAAAAGTATCATAAACCATGATCAAGTGGGATTTATCCCAGGGATGTAAGGAGAGTTCAATATATGCAAATCTATAATGATACACCATATTAACCCACAACTCAGGCAACAAAGCAAAAATAAGACAAATGAGATTACATAAACTAAAAAGTGTCCACACAGTGAAGCAAGCAATTAACAAAGCGTAGAAACAACCTAAAAATTAGGAGAAAATAATTTACTAGGCATATGTCTGATAAGAGGTTGATTTACAAAATATATTAGGAACTCAAATTCAAAAGCAAGAAAACAAATAATCTGATTGAAAACTAAGCAAAGAGCCTTAATGGACATTTCTCAAAAAGAAGAGATACAAATAAGAGAAGTGCAAATTAAAACCACACCTATCAGACTGGTTATTATCAAAAAGATAATCATCTCCAGTTCCACCCAAATTGTTACAAAAGTCATTAATTCATCCTTCTTCATGGCTTAGTAGCGTTCCACAGTATACACGTACTACCTTTGTTAACCCACTCATAAATTGATGGTACTTGAGATGATTCCACATCCTTGCAGTTGTGAATTCTGTTGAAATAAATATTAAAGTACAAGCGTCTTTTTCATAAAATGATTTCTTTCCATTTGGGCAAATGCCCAGCAGCGAGATTACTGAATCAAATAGCAGGTCTACTCTAAGCTCTCTGAGGAATCTCTATACTGATTTCCATAGAGGTTGTACTAATTTATAGTTCCACCAATGGTATATAAGACACCCTTTCTCTCTAGGCCCACACTAGTATATACTGTTTTTAGACTTTTCAAGAAAAGCTATTCTAACTAGGGTAAGGTAATATCTCATTGCAGTTTTAATTTGCATCTTCTTGATTAGTGATGTTGAGTATTTCTTCATATGTGTACAATCACCACTACCTGAGTGATGGGCACAATTATAACCATGACTCAAGCATAATACAAATGATCTATGAAACCAAAAACATTTGTACCCCTGTAATATTTTGAAATTTAAAAAAAAGACAAAAGATAAATTTTTTAGATGATATGGGAAAAAAGGGAACCCTTGCACACTGTTGCTAAGAATATAAATTAGTATAGCCACTATGCAAAACAATATAGAAATTAGAGAGTCCTTAAAAAGCTAAAAATAGAATTATCACATGATCCAGAAATCCCACTTCTGGCTACATATTCAAAGGATATGGAAGCAGTATGTCAAAAAGATTTCTGCATTTTATGTTTACTGTAGCAATATTCACAGTAGCAAATTGTAGAACCAAACTCAGTGTCTACTAAAGGATGAATGAAGAAATGTGGTACACATTTACAATGGAATATTATTCAGCTTTAAAAAGGAAGGACATTCTGTCATTTGTGACAACATGGATGAAGCTTGAGGGTATTATACTAAGTGAAGTAAGACAGATATAGGAAGACAAATAACCCATAGCCTCACTTATATGTGATATCTGAAACAACTAAACTTATAGTAATAATATATAGTCAAATGGTGATTACAAAGGCCGGGTTCGCAGAAATAGAAAGATGTTGGTTAAAGGGAACTGTATAGTTTCCACTACACAGGAAGAATTAAATTTTTAAAGAACATACTGCATACATGATGACTATAGTTAATAATACTATATTATACATTTTGAAATTGCTAATAATTTTCAAATGTTCTCATCAGAAAAAAATAAATGAGGTGATGAATATGCTAATTAGCTCAATTTAATCATTGTATTTTGTGTACACATATCCAAACATCACTTTGCATTGCACAAATATTATAATTTGTCAATTTACAGTAGAATGAAAAAGGGTTTTAAAAACTCCCTAAATTGATTCTCCCTAATGATTCTAAATAGTTGATTTATTATTTGAAGAACTACTGGTGTAAACATGATGCAGAATACTTTGAAAAGTAGATTTTAACAGGGAAATCATTAAATATATAGTGTCCTACCTAACCTGTTATCTAATGACCCTAAGAATATTCTATGGCTTATCTTCACCTACAAAAGAAAATGAGAGAATGATTTACATGATTTGAAACATTAGTCTCAAATCTGAAATCTGATGTCATCTAAATAATCATATTGATAAATTCTCATGTATTGAGGTAGACCCCACAATCAATATTACAGGCAACAATTCTCAGAAAGGACAAACCAAACCAACATCATGTAAGTGAATGTGTAAAGCACATTTGTAGAATGGTTAAATGGTTACAAAGTGATCAATATTATCAAAAACATCTCCACCTCCTTAATGTTTTGAATTTAAAAGGGGGAGGGGAGGAGCAAGATGACAAACCAGAAGGATAGTTGAGTTGAGTTCTCCTAGAACAACTAGGGAAAAAAAGAAGACCAAGCCATACCTGCCCCTGGGAACTTCCTCTGAGTCATAGCTCAGGGATCAGGAGGCAATCATACTGAGAAGGTCTCGGAGACCAGGTGTCTACCATTGTAGGAAGGTTGTGAGAAGGTCTAACCAGAGGCCTAAAGCATGGCTGTCTTAATTCCACTTGCCAGGATTAGGATAAGCTGAGGGACTTGGGACAGGCTGAGGGACTCCCACACCCCAGGGGAACTGATGTCAGGAGCACTGTGAGACCTGCCCTGAAGGATTCTGGAGAGTTTTAAGATCCCAAACTGGCATGGTCTGAATGCTCAGCAGACAATCAGGTGATCACCCAGGGCAACTAAGTTAGGAATAAGGACCATAGAGGTTGCCGGCTATGTTCTCTGATTCCTAAAAAAAACAACAGCACCACCTGGTGTTCCAGCAACATATTACAACATATATATTCCTATTAAAGTTGGTCCCTTCCACTATATATATTTCTTTTTTTTTCTTTCTTTCAATATTTTATTTATTAATTTATTTATTTTTACTTATTATATTTCATTTTTCTTTTCTATGCTGAGCTGAGGTTGCTGCCATTTTTGGCTATTTGTGTGTTTACTGTTTTGTGTTTTATTTTTCCTACTTTCTTTGGTTGGTTCTATTCCCAACTTCCATTTTTCCTTTCATCAAGAGCAAGGACTCCTGTACTTTTCATCAAGGTACTTTAGCCCATTTATTCTATTTCCCTCCTCTTCATTCTCTCTTTTAATAGAGACTCTTCTAATCTCCTTATCTTTCCCATGTAAATCACTGATGCAACAACCCCTTTTTTGCTCTTTCTTCTCTATTTCCCTTTTTCCTTTTCCCTTCCCCTTTATTTGATACAACCATATTTTAAATTTTCTTTATGTATTCCTATTTTGCTATTATTATTAATTTCCTATCTTTTTTCATCTTTTCTTTGTTGCTTAGTGCTAGGGTGGCATGACTGTGGTCTGGTGGGGAGGTCACAGCGGTAGTATGGTTCAGGGAGGCCACAAGAACATGGTCTAAGAAGCCCTTCTACTTTTGGCTTCGGTAATACAGTATTGGCAAGCTTACACTATACATTTATTCTATTTCTTCTATTTTTATTTATTTTTTCCTTCCTATTTTTCTTTTTACTCTTCTCTTTATCTTCCTATTTCTAGCAGAGGAAGGGTTTGGCTTTGCTCAGGCTGGTAAGTAGCTCCTGATTCAAGGAAACCAACCACCCTAGCCTCTCAAAATCCTAGAATTACAGGCATGGACTTAACACGGTGCCATTCAATACCATTTCTTCTATCAATCTCATTCTCCCCTTCTGTCCCGATTCTCTCGTGTTCTACAATTCTTTTCTTTCATCCCCTTCCCTTTTTTCTTTTCTTTTTCTCTTTTCTTCTTTCTTTCTTTTCCAATTCTTTCTCACTGCTTGCGCTTTACCTTTCTCTTCCCTAGCTCTGAGAAAAAGTAATTTGAAGCAAAGGAGGAAGCAAGAAGGAAAAAGGAGAACAAAGAGGTGAACAAGAATAAAGTACACATGAGAAGGAACCAATAGAAAAATTCTGGTGGCACCTGTGGTTCAATGAATAGGGCACAGGCCTCATATACCGAGGGAGGTGGGTTCAAACCTGGCCCCAGCCAAACTGCAACAAAAAAATAGCCAAGCATTATGGTGAGCACCTGTAGTCCCAGCTACTTGGGAGGCTGAGGCAAGAGAATTGCCTAAGCCCAAGAGATGGAGGTTGCTGTGAGCTATGATGCCAAGCACTCTACTGAAGGTGACAAAGTAAGTCTCTTAAAAAAAAGAAACAAAGAAAAATTCACACAACATCCAAAAACCAAGAGAGCAACTCCCCCAAGGGACCATGTGGTACCTATGCCAGAAGACTTTACCTATAAAGAACTAATGGACTGACAGTAAGGTAATTTAAAATGTGGATAATAAAGACAATAAAAGGAATGGATGAGAAAATGAAAAGACAGTACCAAAAGTCAAATGAGAGATTTGTAGAATATAGAAAGGATATGACAGGGCTTAAGGAAATGAAGAAGACAATCAGGGAATGTAAATATGCAGTAGAAAGTATCAAAACTAGGTCAGACCATGGACATGAAAGAACCTCTGAGCTAGAGGATAAAGTTTCCAAGTTAACCCAGATAGTCAAAAAGTCAGAAAAGAAGAGAGAGAAAGCCGAAAAGTTTCTTAGAGAAATACAGGACTTCATGGGAAGCATTCAAACATAAGAATAATAGAGATTCTCGAAGGGGAAGAAGATTCTCTCAAAGGAATGAAGTTCTACTGGAGACTACATAAATGAAAACGTCCCGAGCTGTACTAAAGACCCCAACATACTCCCTTCAGATGGATATCAAACCTCAGATCATCTCAACTCAAACAAGACACATTGTAATGAACATGTCCAAAGTTAAGAAGAAAGAAAAAATTCTGCAAGCAGCCAGGAGTAAGCATGAACTGACCTACAGAGACAGAGACAGAGCCATTAGGATAACAGCAGACTTTTAAAATGAAACTTTCCAAGCCAGAAGAGCATGATCATCCACCTGCAACATTCTTAAACAAAACAATTTCCAGTCCAGAACTCTGGATCCTGCTAAACTATATTTCAAAATTGATGGCAAAATAAAATCTTTTGCAGATATACAAGCACTGAGGAAATTCATCACAAGAAGACCACCTCTACAGAAAATACTTAGACCTATTCCTAACACCAACCATCACAATGAACTACCAGCAAAGTAAACACCCAGAGGCTAAAGGTAAAACTTAGCTTTCACAGTGGCGCAAAGGATAAAATTACACAATGCACTTTCACAAAATAAGATGACTAGAACTCCACCACACTTATCAGTTCTCTGAATAAATGTCAATGGATTGAATTTGCCATTGAAGAAGCATTAGCTGGCTGATTGGATCAAAAAGCACAAGCCATCCATATGCTGTCTCCAGGAGACACACCTAGCCTTGAAGGACAAATCAAGACTCAGGGTCAAGGAATGGAAAACAATATTTCCAAGAAAATAGAAATCAGAAGAAAGGAGGGGTTGCAATCTTATTTTCAGATACAAGGGGATTTAAAGCAACTAAAGTTAAGAAAGACAAAGATGGACACTTTATACCAGTCTAAGGAACAATACAACAGGAAGAAATTTCAATTTTTAATATTTATGTACCCAACATAAATGCTCCCAGATTTATGAAACAGATCATATTGGGTCTGAGCAATATGATATCCCATAACATCATAAAAGCTAGGGACTTTAACAACCTCTGACAGAACTGGGAAGATCCTCTAAACAGAAACTAAACAAAAATACAAAGGACTTAAATGTGACCCTAGAGCAAAAGAAACTAACAGACATATACAGAATACACCATCCCAAAGCTAAAGAATATACATTGTTTTTTATCAGCCCATGGTATGCACTTCAAAATAGCCCACATCCTAGGATACAAATCAAACCTCAGCAAAATTAAAAGAACAGAAATTATACCTTGTATCCTCTCAGACCACAAGACAATAAAGGTGGAACACAACTCCAACAAAAATGTTCATCCACACACAAAGACATGGATATTAAACAACCTCATGCTGAATGATAGTTGGGTTCAGGAAGAGCTAAAAGAAGAAATCATGAAATTCCTCAAACATACCCGCGGTGAAGACAAAAGTTACCAAAACTTGTGGGATACAGCAAAAGCAGTCCTAAGAGGGAAATTCATTGCAATATATATATAGATAGATAGATAGATAGATACTCAAAAATTGGAAAGAAAGAACATGAACAAACTCAAGAACCATCTTATGGAATTGCAAAAAGAGGAACAATCTAATCCCAAATCCAATAGAAGAAAAGAAATAACCAAAATTACATCATAGATTAATGAAATTGAAAACAAAAGAATCATTCAGAAAATTAATACAACAAAAAGTTGTTTTGTGAAAAAAATAAATAAAATTGATAAAACTTTGGCCAGATTAGAAAGAGAAAAGTAAAATCTCTAGTAACCTCAATCAGAAATGATAAAGGGGAAATAACAGCAGATGCCACAGAGATACAAGAGATTATCTCTGAGTACTACAAGAAACTCTATGCCCAGAAATTTGACAATGTGGAGAAAATGGATCAATACTTGGAATCACAACCTCTCCCTAGACTTAATCAAGAAGAAATAGATCACTTAAACAGACTGATTTCAAAAACTGAGATCAAAGAAACAATAAAACTTCTCCCAACAAAAAAAAGCCTTGGTCCAGATGGAGTCACACCAGAATTCTATCAAACCTTCAAAGAAGAGCTTATACTGCAGAAATTGTTCCAAAAAATTGAGAAGGAAGCAATCTTCCCCAACCTGTTCTATGATACAAACATCACCCTGATACCAAAACCAGGAAAACACCCAACTAAAAATGAGAACTTCCCACCAATTTCGCTAATTAATATAGATGAAAAAATTATCTTTAAAATCCTACCAAATATATTACAGATAATAATCAAAAAAAAAAAAAAAAAAAAAAAAAAAAACATTCATCACAATCAAGCAGGCTTCATCCAAAGATGCAAGGATGGTTTAACATACATAAGTCCTGGGGGGCACCTGTGGCTCAAAGGAGTAGGGCACTGGCCCTATATACTGGAGGTAGCAGGTTCAAACCCAGCCCTGGACAAAAAAACGCAAAAAAAAAGAAAAAACAAACAAACATACACAAATCCATAAATATAATTCACCATAGCAACAGAAGCAAAAACATATAAGACATGATCCTTTCGGTAGATACAGAAAAAGCATTTGAAAAAATTCAGCATCTTTTTCTAATTAGAACACTAAAGAATATAGGCATAGCTGGTACATTTCTTAAATGATTAAAGCCATCTATAACAAACCCACAGCTAATATTATACTAAATGGAGTAAAACTGAAAGCTTTTCCATTTAGAACTAGAATCAGACAAGGTTGTCATATATTGCCACTACTGTTCAACATAGTGCTGGAAGTTGTAGCCAGTACAATCAGACAAGAGAAGGAAATAAAGGTCAAACTCTCACTCTTTGCTGACAATATGATCTTATATTTAGAAAACCCAAAGACTCAACCACAAAATCCCTGAAAGTGATCAAAAAATACAGTAATGTCTCAGGATATAAAATCAACATCTACAAATCAGTAGCCTTTGTATATCCCAATAATAGCCAAGATGAGAAGCTAATCAAGGACATAATTCCCTTCACAGTGGCTTCAAAAAAAATGAGATACCTAGAAATATACCCAACAAAGGAGGTCGAGGGGACGGTGCCTGTGGCTCAGTGGGCGGGGCACCAGCCCCATATACCAAGGGTGGCAGGTTCAAACCCAGCCCCAGCCAAACTGCAATAAAAAAATAGCCGGGCGTTGTGGCAGGTGCCTATAGTCCCAGCTACTAGAAAGGCTGAGGCTAAGGGAATCGCCTATGCCCAGGAGTTGGAGGTTGCTGTGAGCTGTGTGAAGCCACGGCACTCTACTGTGGGCAATAAAGTGAAACTCTGTCTCGACAGAAGAAAAAAAAAAAAAAGAGGTCAAGGACTGCTACAAAGAAAATTACAAATCCCTAAGAAAAGTAATAGCAGAAGATGTCAACAAATAAAGAACATACTATGCTCTGGCTGGGAAGAGTCAAAATGTCTATACTTCCCAAAGCAATCTATACATTCAATGCAACCCCCATTAAAATACTATCATCATACTTTCAACATTTGGAAAAAGCATTTCTTTGTCTTATATGGAACCAGAAAAATCCCAAGGCAATTCTTAATAATAAACATGAAGCCAGGGTTATCACCCTAGTAGACTTTAGGCTCTACTACAAAGCCATAGTGATCAAAACAGCATGGTATTGGCACAAAAGAAGAGATTCAGGTCAGACGCAGTGAGTGAGTCATGTCTGTAATCCTATCACTCTGGAAAGTCGAGGTGGGTGGATTGCCTGAGCTCACAGGTTGGAGACCAGACTGAGCAAGAGCAAGACCAAGAACCTATCTCTGAAAACAGACAGGTGTTGTGGCAGGTGCCTATAGTCCCAGATACTTGGGAAGCTGAGGCAAGAGAATTGCTTCAGCTCAAGAGTTTGAGGTTGCTGTGAGCTTTATGACACTATGGCACTCTACCAAGGGAACAAAGTGAGACTCTGTCTCATAAAAAAATAGAAGACATTGACATTTGTTACTGAATAGAAAATCATGAGATGGAAGTAACATGTTATATCCTCCTGATCTTTGATAAACCAAACAAGAACATACACTGGGGAAAAGAATCACTATTCAATAATGGTGTTGGGAGAAATAGATAACCACATGCAAAAGACTGAAACTGGACCTGCACCTCTCACTACTTACAAAAATTAATTCAAGATGTACAAAAGATTAAAATCTAAGAAATGACACAATAAAAATCCTTGAAGAAAGTGTGGGGAGAACACGTGAAGATATTGGCCTGGAGAAAGATTTTATGAAGAAGATTTCCATGGCAATTGCAATGACAACAAAAATTAAAAATCAGACTTAATTAAACTGAAAAGCTTCTGTACAGCTAAGGAAACAACAACCAAAGCAAACCAACAACCCTCAGAATGGGAAAAGATATTTGCATATTATGAATTGGACAAAAGCTTAATAACTTAACATCTACAGAGAACTCAAAATAATCAACAAGGCACATATATCACATATATCACTAGGCAAGGGACATGAATAGATCCTTCTCTAAAGAAGATGGATGAATAGCTAACAAACATATGAAAAAATACTCAATGCCCCTAACCATCAGAGAAATGCAAATCAAAACTACCCTGAGATATCACCTCACCCTAGTTGAGAAAGTCTCAAAGCTGCAGATGCTGGCGTGGATGTGGAGAGAAGGGAACGTTTTTATACTGTTGGTGGGACTACAAACTAATATGACCCTTTTGGAAGGAAGTATGGCTAATCCTGAAAGAACGCAATCTAAATCTCCCATTTGATCCTTCAATCCCATTACTAGGCATCTACCTAGAAGAAAATATCCTTTTATCATAAGGACATTTGCACTAGACTGTTTATCACAGCTCAATCTACAATCACCAAAATGTAGAAACAACCTAAATGCCCACCAACCCAGGAATGGATTAACAAGCTGTGGTACACATATATCATGGAGTACTATTCAGTCACTAAAAAAGATGGAGACTTTATATCTTTTGTATTAACCTGGATGGAGGTGGAACACATTCTTCTTTCTTAGTAAAGTATCACAAGAATGGAGAAGCAAGAATCCAATGTACTCAAATCTGATATGAAGGCAGTAGATGAGCTAATATGGGGTAGGGGAGGGAATGAGAAAGTGGAGGGAGGGGAGGAGGGACAGGGATGGGGGTCACAGTGTATGACACACCTCTGGGGGCAGGATACAATTATAAGAGGGACTTTATCTAACAAATGCAATCAGTGTAACCTAATTGTAACCTCAATGAATCCCACACAATAAAAAAAGGAAAAAAAAATGTGAAAATAATAACTTACTGTTATTTTTTATTGTTTCCCAAAGAGAGGTTACATATAAATTTTTAGTTTAAAACAAAAACAGTTAAATAGTATAAAATTTTTATTTCCTGTGTTTTTCCTGAGTCTTATTTTATATCTATGTTTGTTATAAACAGTTTCTTTTGAACACTCCAGACAAGTAAGATATTTCACTGTGGAGTCTTCTTTTTCCCCCAGGAAAATGTAGGAACATAATATTAAGAAGCAGTTTCTAAAGAAAAAGAAGTACAAAAGATGCTCTGGAGACTACAGAGAAATTTAAGCTGAGTGGGTATAATTCACAAATCAATTTTCAGTTTAAATTATAGTACTATGTCACATGTTACCAGCTGTTGCAATAATAGCTATGATCAATCAAGGAGAAAAATAATGTTTTTAAATAACAGATCCCAGAATGACTAAAATTGTTATATTTAGAAGTACCACGATTCTAAACTTCAAGGATAAGTTCAGCTTCATACAATTCCCCGCAAAATGCTGATGGACATATGAACTAAAAAGAAAATGCAGTGTATATTCTCACTGATAGACTATACATTGTATTGGTCTTCATTCTAATATTAATTTTAGCTTGAATACTTCCTTAGTAAATTTATATATAAATCTCATTTCTTAAAATTTGGATTTGAGTAGATATTATTTAATAATTATTTTAATAATTAATAATATCAATTAATAATGAGAAAATATTTCATTATTTTCTCATTGTTAGACATGAAAGATTGCTATCTCTTTATTTTACAAAGTAATTAATTCTTTACTATTTTTATGGCTATAAATATGAATTGATCTATTTTGAGTTTGCTGACTTGATAGTTTCCACCTTAATTGAATCACTGTAGTGTTTTGTTCAGACTACTGAGTGGCTATAATTTGTAAAGGTCTTGAAATTTTTTACTTAGCCTAATACATGATACAAAAGAATTTGAACTATAACAATTCATTTCATCCTTTCTTTTGATATCTGCTCCAAACACATTTATAGTAAGAATAATACATACTATTGCTATATAAATTTTCATCATGCCCATCAAAAACTAATAGACCAAATGTGGTAAACACATACAATAGAATATCATTCAACCTTGGGTGGTGCCTGTGGCTCAAGGAGTAGGGCACTAGCCCCATATACCAGAGGTGGCAGGGAACGAAATTCTGACATGCTATATGGATGAACCTTGAAAACATTATACTAAGTGAAATAAGCTGAATACAAAAGGACAAATATTATGTAATTTGACTTATGGAGGGGAACCAGAAATTACAACAGTAGATACTAGGGGCTTAGAAAGATACAGAGTTTCTGGTTGGGATGAAATAGTTCTGGAAGTATAAAGTGATGAAAGTTGTACAACATTAACAGTGTACTTAATGCCACTAATTTGTACTTTTTTAAATGGTTAAAATGGCAAATGTCATGGTATTTGTATTTTACTAAAGTTTTTTTAATGATCAAAAAAAACTATACCTAAAGCACAAGTCTGCCAACTACTTTATACATTTTTTCCCTTCTTGATTCAGCACTTAAGATTCCGACAGAAATTGTTCCAGATCTTCTCCTTTCTCTACATTTTCTCACATCCATCCCTTTCTCTTCCCACTCCAAACAAAGCAAAACAAAACCAAAAACTTTTCATTTCTCACTAATCTTGAGCTATAAGTTTATTCACCCTTCAATGCATCTGTTATTTCTAGACATACATTCTAAGCTTTCCTTCTCGTCTCCTCTTTGCTAAATCTGGCCTCCAATTATTGGATCTCTTCCCAACTTCAACACTTACTCTTGCTTTTCTCAACAATCTGTAACCTCTTATTTTCTACAGAATAGAGATTTTATAAAGATTATGGGCCTGGGTAGAGATGACTCATGTAAATAGGGATGCCTTGGTCCTTTTAGTTCAGGCAGCCATAATCCTGTGGGAAGGGTGGTGTGAAATCATGTAATAAATCTTACTCTCACCATGGAGCTTATTAACTGCGTATCTTTAGCCAGTTCATTTAACTCCTCTTTAGCCTCAGTATTTTGTTGGGCAAATAGAGAGGACTTGTTTCATAAGGATTAAATGAAATAATATTATGTGCTTAACTGCTGAATCCATTAAAAGACCAAGGTATATACATTCTCAAAATACATTACATTTAAAAAGGAAAAAAAAATATGAATTGCTTTGTATGAAATATTGAAGTTTATGGTTAAATGGCAAAGAGGAGTTTAAAAATGTAAATCGGTCAGAGTTCATATGGTATGCGTACGTTGGTATGTATGACAGGAGGAGAGGAAGAAAGAGGCAGATGGTCGGAGGGAAAGAAAGACAGAGATTTAGATATAATTAGAAAAGATGAGCAATCTGGATGCTGGGAAAAGCATGATATACACCAATGTGAAGGCCTAATTTGCCAAGCTCTACAACAGCCTGGATGAAGTATCCTTTAGGATCATCTCTTTTTCTTTGATTACATATTCACAAAGCAATCTGCTGATAACTAATTAAGTTTCCTAAGTAGTTAGATTAGAAATAGGATGTTCTAAATAGCTGGCCTAAGCATGCACATATATGTATTTTTTTATATATGTGTGTTCACTTATATAGAGTGTGTATATTAGTAAAGATATGTTCCTATAAATTAGTATTAAGGCAACAACAGTAAAAATTACAGTTATTGAGAATTTCAATGTGCAAGATTCTATGTGAAAGTTTCATTTTAAATTACTATTTAAACTGCTATTAATTTAATTTGAATACTTCTTTAGTATTAGGAATCTATTGCCATTTAATCTTGTCAGGGAACCCCATGAGTTAGGTTCTCCGATAAAAGATCGCCTCATGATAATTATCCTCATTTAATAGATATGGAAGCTAACAGAAATGACTGATCCACCTAAAGGCACACAGTTTGTAATATGTAGAAATGGGAATCAAACTTCTCTTTTTCTAGCTCTTTGTTTTTACCTCTCATGCTATACAAACATTGTTTTAATAATTAAGAACTCTGGTTAAGTATAATTAATCCTTCCCCCAAAAAATCTCAGTGATAAAATCAGTTTGGGGCTCACAAAGCTCTATCCAACCTCTTCAAAGATCAACATGTCTGCTTTTTATAATAAAAAAGGAAATAAAGAAAAAAAGAGAAAAGTAACAAACAGCAGGGGAGGAAAATTAGGTCCAACTTCTATCATCTTGGCTCTTTTTCATACTCATAGAAATGAAATCATCCATCAATCAGTCATTTATTATATATCATTTATTTATATTGTATGTCAGACTCTAGCCCAGGTACCAGAGACATAAAGATAATAATCCCTGTTCCTAGGAGCTCATAGTCTTAAAGAGGCAGTAAGCTTGTAGTAGTTAAACTACCAGAAACTAAGACAAATTGGCAAATTTTATTATCGACTAACACGAACCATAAAGCCTTTTCATTCCTAAAAGTAAATGCCTATATGTTACATGCGAAGTCATATTCTGGTTCTATAGAATTCCTTTAGATACACCGATTCAATGATACCAATGATAAAACTTTTCACTTTAAGACTCTTAGGAAATGCTATCAAGGTGTCATCGTACAACGTTTTACACTTCAACTCCAAGCTTCTAGTACAGTTCCTGACACATGGCAGGTGATAAATGGTTATTTGATAAATAACCTATGAAAAAGAAAAATAAACAAAAAACTCCACATACTTCCTTAAAGAAAAACTAACCAGTAATATAAAGTTAGTCTAAAATATAAAGAAATGTAATGCAGAAGGAATTTTAGTGAAGGAATATGAAACAAGTTTATATGTAGATTACTTTGCCATAAAATATTTTGCTATGCAAAAAACTGATAGTTAAAGTTCTGACATGATCTAGACAAGATAAAAATTATCTGGTCTTCGGAATATTTAAAGAAAAATTCCTACAAATGAGATGATAGATGATAAAACAAATACATAATGATGAAGCTTCAGAGTTTCCTAAAATTCTTCCTTAATCTCTTGTTAGAAAAAGAAACCTGAGGTGTTCATGCAAAATTCAAAAAATGTTGCTGTATTATATCCTTTGCTGGTACTAAAACATCTGAGGTCAACTGTTGCATATAAGTCAACAAAAATCATCTTGCAAATATTCTGATTATGGTCAGTAGGGCCAG
The DNA here is from genome assembly GCA_963573935.1 of Arctocebus calabarensis. NCBI lineage: Eukaryota > Metazoa > Chordata > Mammalia > Primates > Lorisidae > Arctocebus > Arctocebus calabarensis. The sequence continues at coordinate 20,477 of CAUYON010079339.1, forward strand.
AGTCAATTTATCTTTAAGATCAGAGAAAATATTTCCCTTAAAGTGGGGTTGTAATTATAAATTCGCAAGCTCTAAGCCTCCTTCTACTTTCCTGTAAGTGATACTCAAAACAGGTAGACAGGTCAAAGAGCCTTTTTTTAAAATGATCATTTCTGGCCCAAGAGTCTGATACGCTTATGTGTGAATTACTGGACTGGGCGCAGGAGGAATGAAGAACAGAGAAGGAAGAGAAGTCAGTGGACACCATGAGAGATCCCATCAGAAAGGGGACTTCAGGTAACCAGACGAGCAGAGATTTAATCTGCCAACAGTCTCCGACTCCAAAAACATAAAAGTTGTTCTCATAGCATTTAAAAAAAAAATTAAGATGAGCAACTCGGCAGCAGCAGCAACCATCATGAGCCAAACCTCCAGGTCTACTTGAACACTGAGCATGTGTCTTCAATGCACTGAAATGCCTATTTTAGTTAAAAAAAATGTTTAAGTGTTTTGGGTGATAAAATGATATAAAGTGATATGTTACCTCTGAGATCAGATTAATTTTACAAGAAAGTAGAGGTGTCTTTATATTTTATTTTATAAGGTACAATCTTTATCATCAGAAAAACACATGGCTAATGAGAACATAAAAGGTACTGCAAAGTTATCTATTATATATAAATAATTGAGAGATGGATACAAAGAAATGTCACTGAGAAATAGCACTCATAGGTTTCTTGTAGGGTAACACAGAAGATGAGCACAATATGCTTCTATAATTAAAATGATGTTATGCAGCAACCTGAAAGCTAAAATAAATATTTTCAACTAGTATTTTTTTAAAAACAGAATTCTACTATAATATCTAAAAACAGTGAGTAGAATTGTTTGAACTATTTCACAAGGTAAAAATATAATTTAGTAAAGCAAATATCAAAGAAGCTTAAAACAACTTGCTACATCTACAAGACACAAATAAAAGTGTTTTATGACTTGATTAAAACATTCTTTTAGAATTAAATTACCTGCTTAAAAATTCGCTTATAATTGGTTTTAGATACTCACTTCAAAACAGTAAGAACCTGTAACACAAACCATTATGGTGTAACCTAAATAATACCAAACTGGTATATTCTTTACTTCTGCCTGTCCCTCATCAAATGGCAAAGACATAAAATATCTGTGACTAAATAAACATAACTTCACAAAGGCTTTAATTTCTTTAAAGCAAAAGAAGGACAATTTTATTAAGTACAATACTGATTAATTAAGCCTAGCAAATGTTTTAGACAGTAGCCAAAAATTGGTCAAGCAATTTATAATAAGCAAAACACAAATTCATATTTTATTTTATCAGTAAATGAAAATGATGAGTAAATCTTAAGTAAAATTTTAAATATAACTAATATAAAAGATTATATATATATATATATATATATATATATATATATACACACACACACACACACACACACACACACACTACTGACAGAGAGATATATGACTAATATAAAAGAAACACAGAGTCCATCTTACTGGCCCTCTAGAAACAAGTAGTCTCACAGATTGTGTAAAGAAAAAAAGAAATATATATTCTCTGGAGTTCTTAACCCTGGGTCTATCGTTAGCTTTAAAGGAACTTAGAGCTACCTGATATTTCATGCAATTTCAAATTTGTGTGCATTCTTTCTGGGGCGAACAGGGAATAATCCTGACCTGAAAGGAATACACCATTTAGACATAATTTGAATACTATTACACTTGGTTCTTTGTGCTTTCAACCTACAAAATGTCTCCAAGTAAAAATGTAGAGAAAATGAAAAGGATAACTACCCAATTAACTTCAGACTCACCAAACTGCGGTACTTAATGTCAGTGCTTTACTCCTTGTGTGGAATTCATGTGCACACACTAGGCTTGAACACATGAATTTGGTAACAATAAATATACTTCATAGCTTCCCTAAGGTTAAAAAAATAGGTAAACTTAAAAAAAAATAGGTAAACTATATAAAATCCATTGTTCTCTAATTTTATTAAGGTAAAAAGTCATTAATATATTAGGAAATGACTTTACCATTAATTAATTAATTAATCAATTAATTAATCAATTTATTTATTTATTCATTTATTTGAGAGAGTCTCACTTTGTTGCCTTTGGTAGAATGCCGTGGCATTATAGCTCACAGCAACCTCAAACTCTTGGGGTCAAGCGATGATTCGCTTGCCTCAGACTCCCGAGTAGCTGGGGCTACACGTGCCCATCACAATGCCCGGCTATTTTTAGAGATGAGGTCTCCCTCTCACTCAGGCTGGTGAACCTGTGAGCTCAGGCAATCCACCCATCTCCCAGAGTGCTAGGATTACAGGTGTGAGCCACGGCGCCCAGCTATCCTTAATTTAAAAACCCTTAATTATCCCTCTCTGTTTTAACCTCATCACTATTACCATCCTCCCCTCAAAATTGAAAACTTGACCTTTAAATTAGGTCAAGAAATTTTAAGTTTTAATTAGATGGAATAGTCCTTTGTTCAATTAGAAGAACAGAGGGTCAAGTCTGATAATTTCAAGGGTTCTTGAGGAAATGACCCATACTTATACTTCAGTAATATAAACAAATACATAGTATACAGTATGATATATTTTATATAATAAATCTATAATGTAAATTAATAAACCAGATTTACCAGATTACATATTTAAGGGGTCACTTTTGAAATGATTCCAAATTTATCTTTTCTCATCCTAAATCCTCTAAAACTAAAAGTCTAAATCCTTTCAGCTGATCAATGAATGAATAACCCTATAACAACACATTTATTGTATCGAAAGGTAAGATGCTACATAGAAAACAACTGCAAATAATGATTACTCAAAAGTAATGATTACAGAGATGCTATATGAAGGGCCTTGACCAAGGCTGAGAGAATGGGGTTAATTACAAATCCACATTCTATTTCCATCACTTAACTTCATAATGATTGGTCTAAGAACAATGAAAGTAGCAGAGGCCTGATAAATATAGTTGATTTCCTGAAATCTTATGAGATTGAGAAATATATGTTACGATAAACATTTTTCCCTTGTAAAAATGTGCTACTCTGCAAACAGTGAGACCCAGGAGACAAACCTCCTCCTCTCCAAGGCTATCATTTGATGTTTTATTTCTCCAGTTACAATTTATTTTAAAGGATAAGGGCTTAGCTATTTAGTGACCACTAGTCTGCGGAAATAAACTTTCCACAGCTGAATTTTTTAAAGTACATATTAGAATCAATGATATCCTATTATAAGTTGTGAAAACTGAAAATGCAAAATGTCCAGTCACGCAATGTTCAAAGATGCCAGGATATTTAGTTTTTTACTGTTGAATTGTTTCAGTTCATTTTATATTCTGGATATTACTCCTTTGTCAGATAAATAGTTAGCAAGTATTTTCTCCCATCAAAAGAGATGACTGTTTCCTCTGCTGTGCAGAAGCTTTCCTTAAGAAAACCAAGTAATCCCAATAGAAAGTGGGCAAAGAAAACAAACAGACATATCTCAAAAGAAGACATACAAATGGCCAACAATTATATGAAAAATATAAGTATCACTAATCATCAGGAAAAAGAACATCAAAAATGATCTTACCCCAAGTAGCATGGCTATTATTAAAAAGACAAAAATAACAGATGCTGGCAAAGATGCAGAGAAATGAGAACTCTTACATGTGTACACTGTTGGTTGGAATGTAAATTAGTACAACCACTATGGAAAACACAATGGAGATTTCTCAAAACAACTAAAAGTAGAACCACACAATCCCTTAGTCCTACTATAGGGTATTTATCCAAAAGAAAGGAAATCAGTAATCAAAAGAATATCTGTATGCCTGTGATTACTGCAGCCCTATTCACAATACCAAAGACAGTCAACTTAAATGTCTATCAACAGATGAAATGTTTTTTGTTTGTCTCTTTGTTTCTTTGTTTTGAGACAGAGTCCCACTTTGTTGCCCTTGGTAGAATAACATGGTATCATAGCTCTCAGCAACCTCAAACTCAAGTGATCCTTTTGCCTCAGCCTCCTGGGTAGCTGGGACCATAAGTGCCCAACACAACTCATGGCTATTTTTAGAGACAGGATCTTATTCTTGCTCAGGCTGGTCTCGAACTCCAGAGGTCAGGCAATCTACCTGCCTCAGCCTCCCAGAGTGCTAAGATTATAGGTGGGAGCCACTGCACCTGGCCTCAGATGAGTGGTTGAAGAAAATGTCGTGTATACATGCAATGACACCGTACTCTTCCATAAAAAACAATGAATCCTGTCATTTGCAGCAACATGGATGGAACTGGGGGCCATATGTTAAGTGAAAGAAGCCAGGCACAGAAAGACAAATATCACTCACTCTCACTCGTATGTATAAGTTAAAAGTTGATCTCATGGAGGTTGACAGCAGAATGATAGATATTCTCAGAGGCTGGGAAAGGTATGTGAGGAGAAGGGAAGAAAAAAAAGAAAGGTTGGTTAATGGGTAAAAACACATAGTCAGATAGAAGGAATAAGTTTTAATCAGTAGCACAGCAGGATTACTATAGTTAACAACAATGTATTGTGTATTTCAAAATGGCTGAAAAGAGGGCTTAAAATGTTCCCAATGCCTAGAAAATGATAACTAATTGAGTTGATGGATACCCTAAATACCCTGAATTGATCATTACACATTCCATGCACATAACAAAATCACACAAATCCTATAAATATACACAAGTGTTATCAACAAAGAAAACCATTATCAAAAACCACTTAAAAAAAAAGACACCATAATAAGAATGAAATCCTTACAGGCTTCTTAACTCCTAACTGTAAGAGATAAACTATGTACGTGGAAGCAGTCAGCATCTCTTTCCAAACAATCTTGCTACAGATATTCCAAAGTTGACAATATCATCTTTCTTACTTATGTCTGATCTCATAAATGATGCCATTTTTATTAAGTAAGACAAGAAAAGCTCTTCAAAAATATTAGAGGTATTGTCTGTGCTATTCTTCTTCCCTCATAAAACTTGCTAAGTAGAAATCCATTTAGGAAACAGAGAACCCAGTAGTCACATCAACCAGACTATTCTATCTTAAAAGCTTGAATTATATGTTTCTTCATTTTGTCAGTTACAGCCAACAAAAATTATTTTTAGGGCCAGGCACGGTGGCTCACGCCTGTAATCCCAGCACTCTGGGAAGCCAAGGCAGGTAGATTGCCTGAACTCAGGAGTTAGAGACCAGCCTGAGCCAGAGCAAGACCCCATCTCTAAAAATAGCCGGGCATTGTAGCCGGCGCCTGTAGTCCCAGCTACTTGGGAGTCTGAGGCAAGATAACCACTTAAGCCCAAGAGTTTGAGGTTGCTGTAAGCTATGATGCCACATCACTCTACAGAGGGTGACAAAGTAAGGCTCCATCTCAAAAAAAGAAACAAATTGTTTTTAAAACACCAAATAATCATAGCTATGAAACAAATTAGCAATTATACCTGGTACATATAAAACATAGGATACAAACAATCCATAATATATCTGCTATCTTTGTACACCATTAAGGTACTGGTTGGCTCTGTTAGAAAAAAAAAATCATGTATCAGGGACTAGGTATCATTTGGTTTAAAACAGAGCTAGATCCCAAAATCACAGTTGTTTCATCAAAGGATCAAGAAAGTTATTGAAGTACATTCTCTTTTTTTTTTGAGGAAATATATTTTATGTTTTTATTTCTTTTTTTTTTTCTCCAGATTAATATGGGGTACATTTGATGAGGTTTACTTTTGTAAGGTAAAAACCCAAGTTGCAGGTGTGGCTTTCACCCAAGAAGTGTGCAAAACACCCATGCAATGTATGCACTGGGTGGTATTGACCCAACTCTTCTTTAAATAGAGACAGAGCAGAAGATTGAGAGTTTTTACTCTTGTAGGCAAGAAAATGAGTAAGAAATGTTTCTTAGAAAATATTTAAACAGGTGGGAGGGAGGGGCAAGATGGCCAATTGGAAGCAGTTTCTGAAAGAGGCTCCTATCCAAAGGGAAGGATAACGTCCAGAAAATGCCCAATTAAGCAGAAGACTGATAACTGCAGGTCACCTCTGCTCAGGCAAGCTGTGACTCCAAGAAAGAAAGCTTCAGGTACAAAATTCATCTGAAAGGAAAACTACCCATCCCCTCCCCCAAGAAGGCTGTGGTCTATTTTATGTTTCCGCTCTTTTTTTCTCTTCATTTGCGCCTGCGGTTTTCTACAGACGAGCGGTGAACTGTGGACCTTTTGTCTCACCCCTCCAGAGAGTGTTGTGGGAAGTGGGGACTGCTTCCCCTGAAGGACCCTGCTGTGGCTTTAAACGCTCTCAGGCTGGACAGAAAAATTGAACTAAAGTTTTCCCTGCCATTCTGAACTTCCAGTGTGCCCTTCACCCCCTTACCTGCTAAACCAGAAGTCTATCCCCTGCTAAGACTGTGAGAGGAGGTCCTTGTGCAGCACCACCCCTCCTTGTAGGACGGACCAAGCATCTCGATCCACAAGAGACTCCAGGGGCTGCATAGAGCTTCCCCCAACAACTGCCCAAGTCGCCCAAGACTCCACTGAGGGCGCACGACCCCCGGTGGGCCCAGCTGCCTGGGCAGACAGGACCGCACCCACCAGGGGCTCCACCAAGCGTGTGCAATCCCCCAGAGGGCCTAGCCACCTGGGCAGGCTGGACGCCTCCACCAGAGACTATGCTGACCCCACACGTGACCCCTACACAGGCCATGCCCAGTGGGCACCAAAGCCCTCCCCGGCCAGTGCCGACCTGGCCAGGGGTTCCAGGAGCCACACAACCCGAGTGCCCCCCACCCCCAGTGCCCTCCCTGAGTCCACATCAGACCGCCCATCTGGCCAGGGTCTCTGGAAGCCACGTGACCTCACGCCTTCCCTCTGGTGCCCTCCCTACCTCTGTGTGGAGCCCTCCACCCGGCCAGAGAATGCTGGAGCCACGGCTTTCTTTGCCAAAGTCACCAGGCGCCAGGCACTCCCAGAACCGTGTGGACCTTCCCCAGCCTTCAGGCTGGATCTGTGTGTGCCAATTTCCACTCCATTCCACAGCCAAAACTCCCTGGCTGGGGCAGCCCCAGAGGAGCTACACAGGGTCACTTCCTACAAATATCCAGCAACAATAGAGTGATCCCAACGGGATCCAATCTTGGAGAGACACCTCCCCAACTCTTAGTATAGCCAGAGACAATGGCGAAAAACAATCATGAGATGGAATCAACAGAAAAACTTTGGCAATATGAATAATCAGAGTAGATTAACTCCCCCAAGGAATGGTAAGGCAGACACAGCACAAGATCCCATGCAAAACAAATGGCTGAGATGTCAGAAATCGAATTTAGAATCTGGATAGCAAATAAGATCAACAGAATGGAGAAAAAGATGGAACTAGATTTCAAGCAATAATCTAAAAGATGTCCCAAGAATTCAACCAATTCAAAGACAAAATGACCAAAGATTTTGACACATTGCGACAAGAAGCTGCAGCCCTCAAAGATCTGAGAAATATGGTAGAATCCCTCAGTAACAGAATGGAGCAAGCAGAAGAAAGGATTTCTGACATTGAAGACAGAGCTTTCAAAAGGAAGATAAATGGAAGGCAAAAACAGATTATTCTCTCAGAGAGATCTGGGATAACTCGAAGAAAACCAATATTTGTCTTATAGGGATCCCTGAAAGCGATGAACTGGCTTCGCAAGACACAGAGTCCCTTCTTCTTGAGATTATGAAAGAGAACTTTCCAGACATACCAAGAGACTCTGAAATTCAGTTAGCAGACAGTTTCAGAACCCTCGCATGATTCAACCCAAATAAAACATCCCCCAGGCACATCATAGTTAACTTCACTAAAGTTAATATGAAGGAGAAGATTCTGAAAGCAGCCAGACACAAGAAAACCATAGCTTACAAGGGAAAGAATATTAGAGTAACTGCAGATCTCTCTGCTCAAACCTTTAAAGCTAGAAGAGGATGGTCATCAACTTTTAATCTCATGAAACAAAATAACTTTCAAGTGAAAGCAGCCAGACCCAAGAAAACTATAACTTACAAGGGGAAGAATATTAGAATAACTGCAGATCTCTCTGCTCAAACCTTTCAAGCTAGAAGAGGATGGTCATCAACTTTTAATCTCATAAAACAAAATAACTTTCAAGGATTCCAGGATCATACATCCAGCCAAACTGAGTTTCATTTATGATGGAGAAATTGAATACTTGATGACATCCACATATTGAAGAAATTTGCCATAACTAAATCACCTCTCCAGGATATCCTCAGACCTACTCTCCCTAATGACCAGCGTAATCCTCCACCATAAAAGTAAACTCAATCAGAAATTTTCCATCAAATTCCAACTTCCACAACAGTGAAAGGATCAAAAATGCCCACTGGACTTTCGAAAGGCTCATCATTATTCTCAATTAATGTGAATGGTTTAAATTGTCCTCTAAAGAGGCATGGGTTGGCTGACTGGATACAAAAACTCAGGACAGATATCTGCTAAATACAAAAATCTCATCTTACCTTAAAAGATAAATATAGACTCAAGGTGAACAGATGGTCATCTATATTCCAGGCAAATGGAAAGCGTCATCTATATTCCAGGCAAATGGAAAGCAGAAAAAAGCAGATGTTGCAATCTTATTCTCAGATACAATAGGCTTTAAACCAACCAAAGTAAATAAAGATAAGGATGGACACTTCATATTTGTTAAAGGTAATACTGAAAATGACAAGATTTCAATTATTAATATTTATGCACCCAACCAGAATGCACCCCAAATTTATAAGAGAAACTCTAACAGACATGAGCAACTTGATTTCCTCCAGCTCCATAGTACTCAGAGATTTTAACACTCCTTTAGCAGTGTTGGACAGATCCTCCAAAAAGAAGCTAAGCAAAGAAATTTTAGATTTAAACTTAACCATCCAACATTTGGATTTAACAGACATCTACAGAACATTTCATTCCAAGAAAACTGAATACACATTCTTCTCATCAGCCCATGGGTCATACTCCAAAATCAATCACATCTTGGGTCACAAGTCTAACCTCAGCAAATTTTAAAAAATAGAAATTATTCCTTGCATCTTCTCAGACCATCATGGAATAAAAGTTGAACTCAATAACAACAAGAAACTGTATACTCAAACAAAAACATGGAAGCTAAACAACCTCATGCTGAAGGACAGATGGGTCATTGACAAGATTAAGAAGGAAATTACCAGATTTTTGGAACAAAATGACAACGAAGACATGAATTATCAGAACCTCTGGGATACTGCAAAGGCAGTCCTAAGAGGAAAATTTATAGCACTGCAAGCCTTCCTCAAGAAAACAGAAAGAGAGGAAGTTAACAACTTAATGGGACATTTTAAATAACTGGAAAAGAAAGAACATTCCAATCCCAAATCCAGTAGAGGAAAAGAAATAACCAAATTAGAGGAGAATTAAATGAAATTGAAAATAAAAGAATTATACAACAGATCAATAAATCAAAAAGTTGGTTTATTGAAAAGATCAGTAAAATAGATAAACCTTTGGCTAACCTAATCAGGGAAAAAAGAGTCAAATTTCTAATCTCATCAATCAGAAATGGTAAAGACGAAATAACAACAGACTCCTCAGAAATTCAAAAAAACCTTAATGAATATTACAAGAAAGTTTATGAAAATCTGAAGGAAATTGAACAATACTTGGAAGCATGTCACCTTCCAAGATTAGCCAGAAGGAAATGGAAATGTTGAACAGGTGTATACCAAGTTCTGAAATAGCATCAACTATACAAAATCTCCCTAAAAAGAAAAGCCCTGGACCAGATGGTGTCACGACAGAATTCTACCAAACCTTTAAAGAGGAACTAGTACCTATATTATTCAACCTTTTCCAAAATATAGAACAAGAAGGAATACTACCCAACACATTCTATGAAACAATCATCACCTTGATCCATAAACCAGAGAAAGACCCAATAAGAAAAGAAAATTATAGACCAATATCACTAAAGAATATTGACGCAAAAATATTCAAGATCCTAGTAAACAAAATCCAGCAACACATCAAACAAATTATACACCATGACCAAGTGGGCTTTATCCCAGGATCTCAAGGCTGGTTCAATACACGTAAATCTATAAATGTAATTCAGCACACAAATTAAAAAATAAAGACCATATGATTCTCTCAATTGATGCAGAAAAAGCTTCTGATAATATCCAGCACCCCTTCATGATCAGAACACTTAAGAAAACTGGTATAGAAGAGACCTTTCTTAAACTGATAGAGGCCACCTACAACAAACACACAGCCAATATTGTATTGAATGGGAGTTAAATCAAAATCATTCCCACTTAGATCAGGAACCAGGCAAGGTTTCCCATTATCTCTATTGCTCTTTAACATTGTAATGCAAGTTTTAGCCATGGCAATTAGGGAAGAAAAGGCGATCAAGGGTATCCACATAGGGTCAGACGAGATTAAATTCTCACTCTTTGCAGATGATATGATTGTATATCTGGAAAACACCAGGGATTCTACTACAAAACTTTTAGAAGTGATGAAGGAATATAGCAGTGTCTCAGGCTACAAAATCAACACTCATAAATCTGTAGCCTTTATATATACCAATAATAGCCAAGCCGAAAAAAACAGTCAAAAATTCTATTCCTTTCACAGGAGTGCCAAAGAAGATGAAATATTTGGGAGTCTACCTAACAAAGGACACGAAAAATCTCTATAAAGAGAACTATGGGCTCAGCACCTGTGGCTCAACGGGCTAAGGTGCCAGCCACGTACACCTGAGCTGGAGGGTTCGAATTCAGCCTGGGCCCACCAAACAACAACGGCTGCAACCAAAAAGTGGCCGGGCATTGTGGCGGGCACCTACTTGGGGGGCAGAGGCAGGAGACTCACTTGAGCCCAGGAATTGGAGGTTGCTGTGAGCTGTGATGCCACAGCACTCTATCTAGGGTGACAGCTTGAGGCTCTGTCTCAAAAAAAAAAAAAAAAAAACGCATCAGCAGTGGTAAAGCCAATCACTCACACTCCTTTCAGGTATTCTGCCTTGGAAATGACTTTACCTTCTAATTTCATCCCCCTGTAAATACTCTCATCTTCTGATTAAGTTCTGCAGGATCAAGAATCAAGGTTTACATATCTTCTCCTAGGTTACTGGGGGTCATAAAAAACACTTGATACGATTGGGACTTTACCAATGCTTAACCCCCTTGCTTAATGAAGACTGCCTTCTATGGGTACCCTGGAGCATGATTTATAATACCTCTGGGAGGTCAACACCAAAGGATGTCTTTATACTAAATTCATGCAACTATTACGAATCCACCCAGCTCAAGGCCCTGGTGCTAAGATATACCTCTTGGGAGACACACAAGGTCTTCACTCCGCTAGATCTTACGTGTTTAAATTTTCCCAGGCAAAGTCAAAGGTAACTTTGTGCTTTGTGTCATTTGGGGGCATCTCCAGGTATTTGCATATACAAGTATTTGTAGTTTATAGTTTCCTTTCAACTCTGGCAAATAGTCTAAATTACTTAAAGTAGCAATGATATGGTTTCAGGATAATTGCTACTTCCTTCATATCTGTAGAGAAAATGGCACAGTCTTAAAGTTCTTTATCATTAACTTTATTCACAGGCTGACGGTGTCAGTAAAAAGGTTAATAAATCTTCTATGCAACAAGAGCTCTGAGGTGAATCCTCTTTGAATTTACCTGCACCACTTCCCATGCCTGAAGCTCTCCTGTTCCCCTCCCCGTGACCCCTCACCCAAGTTATCCAAATTCCTCCTTTCTCCTTCAAGGATGAACAGACATCTCCAACTTCATCTAGCCTGTCTCTGAATTGTGAGGTCTACACTGCAGCAGTTCTCAACCTAGGGGTCGCAACCCACGCGGCATTAGGAAGGCTGAGAGCCACGCTATACTGTATAGCCTCCAACCTACAAATATGTATGTACATAAATCTCTAACATATAGAGAGTTATACACACAGAGTGTCCCGAAAGTCACCATGCACAGGGAATTGTAACTAAATGTATCTTTATTTACAAAATAGTCATTACAAAATTTTACAAAAAGGTGGCCAATACGGAGACGATACTTTGTAACTATTTTGTAAAGGTACATTTAGCTACTAATCCTCATTTTCCCTGGATATGGGTACTTTGGGGACACCCTATATATAATATCCCATTGGTTGACAATATATGTACATCTCTGACCAACTTAATATTCGGGTTTTAGTTTTCTCACGTTTTTTAGTAACTACTTTATGTAAGTTCTTTTGCTTAATTTTTCCTCTCCTAAAATATGTCAGTAAGCTCCTTCAGGGACATCCCCACCTGTGATGTGAAGCCCATGTGTGTGTTCACTAGCAACCATCTATGCGATTTCATGCAGATAGGAGGAGGATAATACTGGCAAGTGAAATACATCAATATTTGCAAGAAATACGTCTTGGTATTTGTTGAGTTTCCTAGCATACTTTATATATACTTGGTCATGGATAAATGCATCTAGAGCATAATATTACACGCTAGATCAACATAAATCTGTAGTATAACCTAGCCCTTCAGAGACAGTCCTATTTTCATGAAAGATGAATGAGGGGGAGGTAAAGTTTTTTGCATATTGATATAACCCTTACGGATACTGTACTGCTGTCCTTTATAATTTAAGGCAACATCACTAACAAAGATTAGGGACAAGATCAGTGAGTCATAAATTATTAATGCAAAGACATTGAAGCTCATAATATTTTGTCCTTCACTTGCTGACCCCTAATAATCAGACCTGGGTCTTTTGTCCCTAGCAGGGGTGACAAGTTCACTCAGAGTGGCAGTTTCTCCCCAAGCTGTCAAAAGACCCTTCAGGCAATAAAACTAACCACTTCTGGCTCATTAGGATCAGTCTTTAACATGATAAGGGACCCCACCACCTAACCACCTCGGGATTCAAAGTCTCAAACAGCCTGGGAAATACAGAGTTTAGAAAAGAGTAATAAAAATCAGAAATAAACAGAGCAAAAGAAACAAAATAGCGTCGCCCAAATCAGGCTTCATTGAAGAGCGGTGTGGAGGGGTGACAGAACATGAGGTGGGAAAGACAGGACAGGAATGAAACTTATCTCAAAAACGAGCCACAAGGAACGGCCTATGTGGGCAAAGAGAGAGATGGTGTCACGGAAGACACGTCGGCATCCGTGATTTTTATGCTGAACGGAAATCCCTAGAACAGTGATTTTCAACTGGTGTCCTGTGAGAGAATCGTAGGTATGCTGCAAAAAATTTTTAAAGATCATTAATTATTTTCTAAAGAAGTTCAAAGCACAATAAGTATACTGTACTTTTTTAATCAACATAATTTAAGTGTGGTGCAGAAGTTTAACTACAGGTTCTAGTGTGCCATGATCAAAAAAGTTGAAAGACACTGCTCTAGAAGCTCACACACACACAGAGACACACGTACACAGCCACCGTGCACAAGTGCCAAGTCAAAGCGCGAGGTCCAGTGGCGCCCGTAGCACAATGATTACGGCGCCAGCCACATACACCGAGGATGGTCGGTTCAAACCCAGTCTGGGCCAGCTAAACGACAACAACTGCAACATAAAACAGCTGGGTATTGTGGCGGGCACCTGTAGTTCCAGTTACTCGGGAGGCTGAGGCAAGAGAATCACCAAAACCCAAGAGTTTGAGGTTGCTGTGAGCTGTGACATCACAGCACTCTACCAGGGTGACATCGTTAGACTCTGTCTCAAAAATAAACAAATAAATAAATAACCACCAGGTCCAAGATGCACTTGGACCAAGGGGTCCCATCTCTCTGAAATGAAACCAGGAGCTCTTTTTTCCAATGTCAGACCGCTGTTAAAAGGAAGTTTCGCGTTTTCCACAGTCTTACCACTGCTTTAAACTCTGAAGACACTCAGTGTGGTGGGAAGGAAGGGGGAGTTAGGGAGGGAAGCTTAATGCACCGGGCTGTCCGAGGCTTCCTTTGAAATCATCTGGCATCATTCTTACCTTTCTCCTGCAAAATAAAGCCTCAAAGTAGGGGAAGGCACAGGTGCCTGTTGAGAAACAGAGGTGGATCTGCCAAACGCAGACGCATTGAGAAGGAATGGAAGTTTTATTTCCCGGCCACCAAAAATAGTTGGATTTCTGTGCCAAAATGAGAAATAAAAGCAGGTTCTTTCCTCCCTGCACCCTGTGGGGTTGCCTTTGAAGTCACATGTGCTCCACAGGGCACAGACAGAAACAAAACTCAAGGTCTTTTAAAATGTTATTGTGCGTTGTTTGGTATGAGGCAGTGTCCTTCAAACATTTACATAAAGTCATTTTATTTTCAGCTGCTTCTTAGATGTGCTGAACTCTTCTTTTACGCCCTGGAATTTAAATCCATGCTTCCCTCTGGTTATACCTTCTGGTCCCAGAGACAGCCTCGGGGACTTGGCCTGGTTGCCTGGATCTGGTTCAACCTGCCTGGATGGACGGTGTGCAGGGACAGAGACGGACCCTCCTCAGCCACCTGGCAAGTGCAGCCTTCTGGACTCCCCCATCCAGCTCCCTAGGAGGCCTCAGGCCCTGCTCAGCTCACCATTCTGCCCTCCCGGCCCACGGGATGAAGTACAGGTGTCCCTCCTTCACGCCTGCTTCCCCACACAGAAGGGAAGAAAAATATCACAACACGAAGAATAGCAACTATGCTGCTGGTATATTTTCAGAATCCATCTTCAAACTCACGCATTTCTTGGTAAGCCTCACTACAACCGTAAGCAGAGAAATATTTATGTTGTTTGTTTTGTTTTCTACCTAGATATTGCGCTTAGGGTATGGATATCCCCTAAGCTAGTACCACCTAACTAGGAGCTAAAAGATCAGAGAGAGAGACAAAAGCATTTCATATTTTGAAAGGCACTCATTCACCTACTGTTGGTTTCCAATCCCTTTATTTTGAAAGGATTTGCAAAATTTGAATTCAGTGAACAAGCCACATTCAAGATCCAGAAAGCCACGTGTGGCCCCAAGGCTGCAGATTCCCCACCCCTACAAGAGGGAAAAAAAATCAAAATAGTAAACTTTCAACGTAAGAGATGTAATCACACAATATCAGCATATGGTATCTTTTCTCCAGAAGGGAAGCTACAACGGAAAGGAATTGTAAAGACAAACTGATCCAATTTCTTGAAGAGGAGGAAACTGCTAGCTGCCTCAAAGTTAATGGCTCAGACTAATAGTGTCAAAGAGACACAGAAGCCAGTGCAAGATGGGACAATATTAATACCAAAAACAATGACTGCAAATGATGCAAACACATCAAGTCTATAAACCCATGGGTCTGTAATGAGTTGGTAAGACGTTCCTTCTACTCCCTTCCCTCCCCACAAAAATAGAAGTTGCTAGAGCCATAATTTGTTGCTCAGAAAATAGATAAATATTAGAACAGACTGAAAAACATATGCAGCTTTTTCCTTTCAAATAATTATTTCAGGACAACTAAATAATTGATGATGGAAAAGGCATCCACATTAAACAATCCCAACTAATCAATGCAAGAAAAATGGTAGAATTCAAAAACGTCCATTTTGTGACTTCTAGGAAGAACATTGATAGTTGCAAAGTTCATTGAGTGAAAGGCAGGTGAGGAACTCAACAAAGCATGAACCAAGCATATGGCTAAAATCTTCTAATCCATCTTAACCTTCCTAAAACCGGGAGAAGCACATGCTCTGTGTCACCCAAAGAGATGCGCTGAGATGAACGGACACCGCCTATGAAGGGTTCTCGCCAGGAAAAAACGAACAACTGAGCCAGAAAATAATCAGAGACTGCAGGGAAAGAGGAACAAGTTAAATGACACCACGAGGACGCACCTGACCACACCAGCATCCTCTACGGCAAATAAACTGGTTCTCCAACAAACGGAGGGAATAAAAAAGGATAAGGATGTGCAGGGGAGGCTGATGATAGACTTCAAGACACTTACAAGACAAAGCTGTCAATTCCATATGTGTGCACTTTGGCCCCTAAATTGACCTTGTCATACTGGGTTATGTGATGGTTCTATTTTTAGCCTTTTGAGAAACCTCCACACTGTTCTCCATAGTGGTTGCACAAGGAAAAAAAAAGGAGCCAATTAAATCCAAAGTTCAAGAAAAGAAATAATAAAAGCTAGAGAAATCAATAAAATTGAAAAACGGAAAATCAATACAGAAAAATCGATGAAAACAAAAAACTCGTTCATCAAAAAGATAAATAAAATCACTAAGCCTCTTAGCCAAGCTAAGAGCAAAAAGAAACGGACACACGTTAATAATATCAGAAATGAAAGAGGGACGTCATTACAGATGCCACAGCCATTACAGGATAATAAAGAAATACCGTCAACAACTTTATGCCCACAAATTCAATAACCCAGATGAAACAGACCAACTCCTTGTAAGACCAGCCTCAGCAAAGCGAGACCCCCCCTCTCTACTGAAAACAGAAAAACTAGCTGGGCATTGTGGCAGGGGCCTATAGGCCCAGCTACTCCTTGGGAGGCTGAGGCTAGAGGATCACTTGAGCCCCAGAGACTGAGGTGGCTGTGAGCTATGATGATACCACGGCACTCTACCCAGGGCAACGGAGTTAGATTCTGTTTCAACTAAAAAAAAAGAAAGAGAGGAATTATTCTGATTCGCTACAATCTCTTCCAGAGGATAAAAGCAGAAGGAATAATTCTTAATTCATTTTATGACACCAGCATTACCGTAATAGCAAAACCAGACAGAAACAGGGACAGTACCCCCGCCTCAATTAGGTATCAGTGAGCTTATGCTTTGCGCACTGGAGTATGTTCCCTATAAAAATAAATAAGCAGAAACACTAAATCCAAACCAAAAAACAATCTACAGAACAAATAAAGGCAATGAGGGGACAGAGACAGCATTACCACGTGTTGTTTTTGTAATCCGTGCAGAACCTCTGGTGTGTGTGGCAGGTCAGGACACTGAAAACTGACCTCAAGATTTGAAACCATCAAATCTTGCATCAAAAAAGAGGCACCATCTTTTTTCTCCCCACCAAACTAGTCATTTCTTCCAACCACTAAGTTTGAGAGAGGAAACAAGAAGAAGTAAAAAAAATGATGATGAAGCTTATCTGGCAAGAAATTGGGCCCCTGGGTTCCTGTACTCAAAAAGAAGCTGGCAAAATTTCCTGCTGTTGTAATTTTCATATGGTCAATGGGTGACTTTGTTTCTACTTTTTCCAGAAGGAGAAATACAGCCTTTTTTTTTAGTATATATGCAGTATTTATTTTGAGATATAATTCTAATATCATAAAATTCACCTTTTCAAAGTATATAATCTAGCCAGTTTAGTTACTAAACTTTAGTATATTCTCAAAGTTGTGCAACCGTGACCACTGTATAATTCCAAAACATTTTCATCACCACAGAAAGAAATTCTGCACTTACTAGCGGTCACTCCCCCATCATCCATTTTCCCCCAAACCTCTGGCAACCAGTCTAGTTTATGTCTGTATGGATTTGCCTGTTCTGGACATTTCATCCAAGGGCAATCACACATTATGTGGACTTTAGTGTCTGGTTACTCTCATTTAGCTTGATATTTTCAAGATTCATCGAGAGTAGCGCGCATCAGCACTGCACCCCTTTTAAAGGTGAATGGTGTTGCATGGTACAGATACACCACGTTTTGTCAACCTATTCATCTGTAAGTGGACATTTGGGTTGTTTTCACTTTTATTGTTATGCATAGTGCCACTATGAACATTCCCAGGCAAGTTTTATATGGACACATGTCCTCAACTCTCTTCGTTATATAGTGAGAAGTAGAATTGATGGATCACATGGTAATCTTACGTTTATCTTTTCAAAGAACTGCCAGAAATGCAAATCAAAACCACCCTGAGATACCACCTAACTCTGGTAAGATTAGCCAACATCACAAAGTCCCCAACTGCAGATGCTGGCACGGAAGTGGAGAAAAGGGAACACTTCTAAACGCTGCTGGTGGGATTGCAAACTAATACAGCCTTTCTGGAAAGAAGTATGGAGAATCCTCAAAGAACGAAAAGTAGACCTTCCATTTGATCCTGCAATTGCATCACTAGATATCTACCCAGAAGAACAAAACTCATTTCACCACAAAGACATCTGCACCAGAATGTTTACTGCGGCTCAATTCATAACTGCCAAGGCATGTAAGCAACCGGAACGCCCCTCAGCGTCAACCAATGAAGAGATCAACCAACTAGGGTATACGTGTACCATGGAGTACTATTCAGCCATTAAAAAAATGGAGACTTTACATCTTTTGCATTTACCTGGATGGAGTTGAAACACATTCTTCTTAGTGAAGTATCACGAGAATGGAAAAATAAATATCTAATGTACTCCTGATAACATTAAACCAATGTATAAACAATTACATGTTCATATGAACAATGAAACACAAATATAATCTAGTTCAGGGGCGGGGGGGGTGGGGAGGGGAAGGATGATTGGCAGGAGGAGGGAGGGCTTGTGGCAGGATCTCAGCCAATGTGCACAATATGAGGGTGTACGACACGCCCCCTGAATGAGGGGCTCTGTTACAACTGGAACTTCACCCTGGAAGGGAGAACTATGTAATCTAAAAATTTGTACCCTCATATTAACGTGAAATAAAAATAAATATATAAAAATAAAAAATATTCACCCAAAAACCACACCAAAAAAAGAACTGCCAGACTATTTCCACATCAGCTACATCCCTTTATGTTCTCCCCATCAGTACAGGGGTATCTCCACATTCCCAGCAACACTGCGATTATCTGTCTTTTTTACTATATCCATTCTAGCAGGTATGAAAGTGGAATCTCCTAGGGGATTTGATTTGCATTTGTCTGAAGACTAAAGATACGGGGTCTCCTTTCATCTGCCTCTTAACTGTGTATCTTCTTGGGAAAAATGTCTATTCAAATCTTTTGCCTATTTTTAATTGAGTTATTTGTCTTTTACTTATTGAATTATAGTAGTTGTTTATACGTAGTCCTTTATCAGATATATGATTTGCAATTTTTTTTTTTTTGCATTCTACAGGTAGTCTTTCACACTTTCTTGAGTGTGTCCTTTGAAACAAAAGTATTTTTAAGTGTTAATGACATCTAATTTATTTTTCCTTCCCTTGCTTGTGTTTGTTAGTGTCAGATATGAAACCACTGCCTATCCAAGGTCACAAAGTTCTACGTCTCTGTTTTCTGCTAAGAGTTTTATGCTTTCAGCTCTCACATTTAAGTCTTCTATCCATCTTGAGTTAATCTTTTATATGGTGTGAGGTAGGAGTCCAACTTCATTCTTTTTTTTTTTTTTTTTTTGAGACAGAGCCTCAAGCTGTCACCCTGGATAGAGTGCTGTGGCATCACAGCAACCTCCAATTCCTGCAGCAACCTCCAATTCCTGGGCTCAAGCGAGTCTCCTGCCTCCGCCTCCCAAGTAGCTGGGACTACAGGCGCCCGCCACAACGCCCGGCCATTTTTTGGTTGCAGCCGTCATTATTGTTTGGCGGGCCC
>CAUYON010079342.1:0-10927 GCA_963573935.1 Arctocebus calabarensis
TCCTTCACCACCGGATTTTGATCACCCCAGTCTCTGGAAGTCTCTCTGGCAGACTTTGTTAACCCAGTCTCTGTGTCTCTATTCTGCCCAAAAAGCAGATGGGCAAATGCACCTGCCAGGTCAAAATGAGGTTGTTGCCTCCTCCTCATGGTTACCACAGTCTACCACCATCCAGCAGGGGAGGCTGGGGTTTGTCTGCCTCAGGTGCTCAGTGGCAGCTGAAGAAAGTTCCACCTGAGCTTGGTCCAAACCTGAGGATATCCAGACAGCAAAAGAATTTCTCCCTCGGCCACTGTACCTTTGTTGCTGCTGTTCTGCAGTACTGGAATCCCTATAGGGCGAGGTATGGCTCCCTCTGGAAGGCCACAGAGATGGGGAGATGACTGTCCAAAGTTAGACTACAGCAGGATCACTCTACTAATGCTGAAGTTGGGTGGAAGTTGCCTCCTTTTAGGTTCGTGCACTTCAGCAGCTTCTGATCCTCCACCTGCAGTGTGGGAACCCTAGCCTCTGTCTGCTGCTGAGATACTCTTTATCTTTAGGCCAGGACAGTCCCCTTTCCTCTGTGTCTTTCTGTATAGGTACTGGATTCACAGGAACAGCAAAGCAATACAGCCACCGTTCTTTGCTTTCTTGATAGCTATGTATTACGTTCTGGCCCATGAACTATAAGTGAAATATATTGCATGGGGACTTCTGGGAGATTTCCTTAGAGTGGATGTATGTTTTTCTCCCATTTCTCCTTCTTATTATCTGAATTGCGCCCTCTTATTGCTTTTTCCCTATGTACCTGGGACTACACTCCTCTGTATCTACCCACTGTACTTTGTAATTATAATTATTGGAAATGAATTATAGTTATTTCTACATATGAATTCTTACTGAGCTATATGCTTCCTTTCGTTTTTGCATTCTCGTGTTTATCAGTGAGCCTAGCACATAGTAGGCATCCAATATATAATTTCTGAATCAACAGATAATTGTGTGAATTATTGCACTTATGGAGAGCTTTGATCATTATTAACCGTAGGCCCTCTTTATGTAAATTCAGTCCATCGTTGGTCAGTCGTCCTTTAGTGTGTAGGCGTATGTTAGAGGTAATGCGGATCGTCAATGGCTCTGATTCAGAGTCTTTTCTGCTTGTAGACAAGCAAACGCATGGGCAAGCAACCATAACGTAGAAGGTGGACGTGCCCAAGGAGAAGTACAGAGAAAGATTGAGTTCAGAGGTGGAAGTGAGCTCTTTTGTTTGAAGGACAGGGAAGAATCTGGCATTAAACAGGGCTTTGAAGGTGGGTAAGAATTGAGTATGTGGAGTTGGAAAGTAGAGCATTCCAATAGGTAAAAATAGAAGAAAAACTGGATTATGGAAGGAATGTGGTGCCACTACATGGAAAAGAGGGCCCATATCAGAGAGTATTAGATCATAAACATGGTGAAGGCCAGCTGGGGTCCAGTTATGGGTAATCTGGGTTCAGCTCCAGTAATGGGGAGCACCACTGCAGGTGATCTTCTATGAAGTGTAGGATGTCTTGGGCCTGAGACCTTTTAGGTAAATAGCCAATTGGTTAAGTTGCTTGCCTTTCTCTTTGATTCAATTGACCTAACCATGATTCTAATACCTTGACCTTCTGCATCAAGAAGGTGAAATGATGGATTTTCATAGTGGCATAAAATTGCATTCTTTCGGATTCATCAGAGGAGGTCAGTTAGTGTGAATGAAATGTCAGATCAGAGCCAGAGTATTCATAGCTGAATTTCAGCTGATGGTTTTCAAGGATGGGTGCAACTGCAATAACCTCCAGAGTTCATGTTCCACTTTATTGGGAGGCATGAATGTACTTTATCAGAGCACCAGCCTGAGCAGGTATGGTTTGCGTTTATGCTGCAGTTACAATGCCTGGATGCAGGCAGATGTTTCTAAGGAGTCTGAGGGGAGTTTCCTTATCTGGATTACTGGAAAATGTTATGGTTTTGTAGACAGGGAACTTGGGTACTAACTCTGCATGTCCTGTTAGTAGTGTGACTCTGAAGCAAGGCATTTCATCTCTCTGTGCTATAGCTTCCTCTTCTGTGAAATACTGGCTTAGAATTTTTAGCTAATGTGTTGTGCATTGCAGGGTTTTCCAAACTAGCTGTGGTAATCTTTTTTCTTAAGTTACAATCCATTACAGATCCAATTAGTTTTTGTTTAAAGTTCCAATCTATAGCAGATGATTACTTTCATAAAATACAATAAAAATGCATTACTAGAAAATGAAATAAAAACATATATATAATGTAAGCTTCATTAAAAACTTTCTTTGTTGTTGTTTTTATTAGATTCTGCAGACATGAGAGTCTGATTGTAGGTCTAGAACTAATGAGAAGGGGGTAGGTCCTGGGGAAGGTCATCTGCCTCTTGCAAAGGATTTTAGGGCAGGCCCATAACAGGTGATTTAGGCTGGGGTGGCTAACCTCAGAAGACAGAGAAGGTATGTTTCTATTGCCCAAAAACCCATATCAGATTTGGGTTTTAAGGTTTCCGGCTTCATTAAAATCTTTTGTTAAGTCCCCATCCCAAATTTTAGGACCACACTTCCTTTTTAAAAGTGTCTTAACATTAACATGAAAGACCTCAAGATGTTGGAGATGTAATTTGAGCTGTAATTCAGCCACTCTCAGGATTAGACTTTTATGAGTTTTAGAAATGTTGGCTCTATAATTATAAAAGATAAGGGTTTCTTTTAATCTGTCATTCAACTTCATATCCTTTTTGTAGATCTTTAGCTGGGAAGAAAGCCCTTAACTCATTATTTTCTTTCTACAAGTTCTCCAGTGCACTTAGAAGCAAGCAAGCAACCATACTATACTCTCTGTTTTCATTAAAATTCTCTGTAGAAGGAAGCAGAAGCCCACAAATATGAGCTGGAGCCCAGAGAGATGGATGGAGCCTGTGTCCCTGTCTGTATAAGTCAGCTCCAGCCACCTAAACAAAATAACACAGATCATGGGACTTGGACAGCAGAAATTTATTTTCTCATGGGTCTGGAGGCTGGAAAGTTCAAGATCAAGGTCCAGCAGGGTTTGGTTTCTAGTGGGAATTCCCTTTCTGGGTCATAGATATCTGACTCCTTGTTATATCTTTGTATGGTGGGATTGGGGGAGACAGAGACTGTTGGTGTCTCTTCTCATTAAGACAGTAATCCTACCAGGTTATGATCTCATCTAACTTAGTTACTTCTGTATAGGTTTTACCTCCAGCTGCAGTCACCTGGGGGGTTTTGGCCTTCAGCATGCAAATTTAGGGGGAGACAATTCAGTCCATAGAAGTCATTCATCTCCTTTAATTTTCCAATTTCAATGATGTAGGTCTCATGAAGGAAAAGTTAGGATCTTTGTCACAAGAGCAGACACATATCTGGTCCAGAAACTATCTGGCTATAGAAACTCAAGAAGGATCCGGTGGGAGGCAGAATGGCTGTTGGCCTACCACTGTCTTGCACCAACAAGGGGAGCTGGCAGACTGTGAGAAGGTCCCTGACTTGCAGCAGCACCTGGCACCTGCAGTGACATTCCAAGTGGAGAAACAAGAGGATAGCTATAGCTTCACATTTACTGGTCATCTCCCATGCAAAAGGTTTTGTGGCCCACACTCCTCACTGTGCAGCGATAGGAAGTGTAGTTTCAATGTGTGTAAGCTGACACAGCAGGGGGAAACCAGTTCATCTAACACAGTTAGGCTGTGAAACAAGAATGTAAAGTTGCTGATGGATAGGTGTGCTCCCACCTAAGGGGCACAATGTAAGGGTACATGGCACACCTCCTGGGTGCAGGACACAACTACAACAAGGACCTTACCTAAAAAATGCAAACATTGTACCCTAATCATTTCTACCCTCACATTAACCTGAAATAAAAAGAAAGAAAGTCACTGATGGAATGACATGATTTGATAGATGTTCTTAAAAGAAAAGTCTTGTAGAAAATGGAGTGCAGCAGAGCAGGAGTGGAGAAGGGACCAGTTAGGAGTGGATTGTGTGGGACAGTGGTGGCCTTGCCTAGGATGGGAGGAGTGGAGTTGGAGCATCTATTTTGATGGCCTGAATGTGAGGAGTTTGAGTGAATAAAGTTTCAGCTGGAGTGACTGGATGAATGACAGTACAATTAATGAAGCTGGGAAGAACTAGGGGAGGAAAGAGTTTGGAGGAGGGTCATTCCACAGGCATGAATGTATTCAGCTGTAAATAGAGAGAATTCCACAAAAAATGACTTAAATAAATTAGGAGTTGATTAGTCTTAAACAATCAGAAGTTCTGGGGGTGGTTATTCTAGTGCTGATAGAGTGGTTTAGCGATGTTACATAAGGTTTCAAGCTCATGTTCCCTGTCTTCCTTCCTCCTTCTTTCTTCCTCCCTCACTCCACTCCCCCCGCCTTCCTCCCTTTTTTCACATTTAGGCTTTCAGAGCTTTCTGCCTCATTGTTAAGATGTTCCATCTTTGTCCACGTTCTGACCATGAAAAGACGACAAAAGGCAAATGACCAAACTGGCATGCCTCCAAGATCACCCCCTTTAAAACAGTTTCCCCAAAGCCTCCCAAGTGACTTCTGCTGACATCTTTTTTGTACAAAATGATGTCACATGGCCACTGTAAGGAGAAGGTTAGTAGGGAGTAGGAGATACGTGGACAGTATTTGGGTCAACTATATGTGGGATGTATGTTTGACTTAGCTGTGAAAGACCATGTGAAAATATCAAGCAGTCAGTCGGACACGAGCTTTATATCGTGGAGCATCATATCCTTGGATATGATATCCTTGGGAGCATCATATCTTTGGCCTACCTGGCTCACCCAGGTGAACTGAAATATAAAATTGCACATCCTATAGTGTGCTGATGTCTTACCCTGCAAAGCATGTTCCTGTGTACGTGTGTGTGTGTATGAAGGAAGAGTGGGGTTGGAACATGCCCGAGTGTGACAGCTGAGTCTGCAGCCTGGGCTGACGTGCAGGATGAGAGTGGATTGCTGAGATGTGGCAAGATCGCACACGCAGAGGACAGTGTCCTGCTACAAGACTCATCAGAGCCGTTGCCTGTCACTCTGCTGCTTAGATTGGGCTGCCACAAATGATAACAAGAATCATACTCATTTTGCAGATCAGAAATAAACTGTGATCTCTAGGCCAAATCCATCCACATTTTGTAAATAACGTGTTACCGGAGCACAGGTGTATTGGTGGTCTAGGGCTGCTTTCATGCTAAACTGCAGAGTTGAATAGTAGCAACAGAGCCCATCTGATCTAAAATATGATATTTATATGTGTTAATACTATTTTCCCGTTACAGAAAAAGTGTTTGTTGATTCCTGTTGTAGATCATACTTCTGTTTATGTGAACAGCAGATTACCTAACTAATTACATTGAGGGAGACTTCCTGTGACGTGTAAGGGATTGTAGACATCTGTTAACAGCAGATTACCTAACTAATTACATTGAGGGAGACTTCCTGTGACGTGTAAGGGATTGTAGACATTTGAGTCTAATAGTTCTCATTAGGTCTCTCATCGGTTCCTCTTAGTCTCCTTCCTTTGGAGAGCTCCCCCTTTCTGCTACTTGTCCTATCTGTGGCATTTGTGGGATTTGCAGGCTCAGAAGACTGTGAGACAGGCTTGCTCCTCACAGCTCTGCTAGATGCCTTGAAGGAGAGCTTCACCACCCAGCCTACTGTCAGAAAGGACCATCCCATTTGATGACTAACCTCATTGCCTACCTCTGCCCAACTCTGGGGCGCCTACGGGAAGTTTCAAGAAAATTTTGTTAAAAGTGCTTATACCATGGAATATTAAGCCACTGAAAGAGATGGAGACTTTATATCTTTTGTATTAATCTGGATGGAGGTGGAACACATTATTCTTACCAAAGCATCACAAGAATGGAGAAGCAAGAGTCCTATGTACTCAATTCTGATATGAGGACAATTAAGGTCCTAGCACACAGTGGGGGGTGGGGGATAAGGAAAGCAAAGAGAGGGAAGGAGGGAGGGGGTGGAGGGACAAGGGGTGGGTACACCTTTTGGGGGAAGGACACAATTACAAGAGGGTCCCTAATCTAACAAAAGCAATCAATGTAACCTGGCTGTCTGTGCCCTCAATGAAACCCCAACAATAATAAAAAAAAAGTGCTTGGTTAAAGTCAAGATTCTGGCAAGATCTTCTGGCACCAAATAGGAATTTCTAAATCAAATCCTGTAGTAACTCAGAGTCTGTCCCTACTAATGTTTGTGCAGTAGCTCAGGTCTGTTCACTGCCCGCAGAGTACTGGAGAGAGGAAATGAGCAAAACTCACTTCATTTTAGAAAGAAGCTCCATGGTCAGGTTCGTGTGCTGGAATTGTTTACCAAAGTAGGTTAACAAATATCTTTTCAAAGGATTGAGGAGTGAAACAGATGTACCATACCTGCATTACCCCAAGCGTTCAGAGAGATAATATTAGGGTAAAAAAGGTTTGTAATAAAATCCTTCAGAAAATGTTGGCTTGAACCAATTAAATCCATTTACTACTGAATTTCTAAGACCTGTAAGTATGAGAGTTCATGATAAATTTTTAATAGGAGACGATATTATGCAGTGTTTCTCAAACTTGTTTAATCATGAAACTCTTTTGACTTAAAGTACCTTTACTGGTCTAGTGTTCTACAGAATACTCTTGTTAAACATTGATTTAGACATTATCTGCCTGACTACCAGGCTATGGACTAGATAATTTTTTCAAGTTTCTTTAAAGAATGTGATTGCACATAAAAATCCTTCAATTACAGGCCATGATTAGGCCTTTACTTGTTTAATATATAGCACAGGTAAGAGATGAATTACCTTGAGATGACCTGTAAGAAAGTTGTTAAGGTGGATTAGAAAACTGTCATACCGTCACCTAGAGAAGGTGTCGTTTGACTTGGAATCACAGTAGCTGGAGGGTATGACATTTCTGCCATATCCATATCTAGCTATATCTTTTTAAGGAAGTTATATAAGTTATCTGTGTTCTAGGATCCTGACCTAACACATGTGAAAAATAACACTGCTTATCTCCAAGGCTCCTGTGATATGTGTGTGTGTTTATGTGTGTAACTATACACTTTTAACATCTATCATAACTGTCAAGAAAGAAATTTTAGGTTCTCAAAAAAGTTAAGATAAAGGAGGTGACATATTTATTTAGACTGATCTTACTGTAACTTTTTTTTATATAATAATTTTATAAAAGAGTCCCATTAAGATATTATATAGAAAATACAAACTAAGGTAATAGATACACACTTCATAAAAATAGAATACATCTTGGCAATTGCTTACAGAGTCTGTTACCAACATGTACAGTGTATAGACGTTTAACATCTGTGCTAATTTGAACATATGATATATATTTTTTAAAAACAAAGAAATCTGTTCCATTGGCTTTAAAAATTGTTTTTATCGACAGGACAATAAAAAAAATTCTACAATGGAAAAGTTATGGAGCTGACTGAATAGAAAGGGATGTCAACATGTTAGAGCAAAGATTCATGCCATGAACAATTGTCTGAAGGTAAAAGAATTATTTTTTTCCATTATTATAAGTGTCCCAGCTGATTTCACAAAATCATTGAATACAATACCCTTGTTCTGAGTGTTCAATCAAGCTGAGTAGCATTTGGAGCCAACAAACCTTCTGATAGCTGTACTATCTTTCTAAAATGAGTGGTGTGTTTCTTTCATTCCTTAAGATGAAAGATAGATGTGTAAGTCCTGTTATAAAGTATCAAAACTTAAAAAAATCTTCATAAATTATTTTACAGGCATCGCTCACAACACGTAGCAATTGGTTTTTATTATTTTAAAAATAGTCAAATGCTCCAAAATCAGTTGTTTTTGCTTGGTTTGAAGGAAAAAGACCTTAGCTACTAAGCTAGTATGAAACAGCACTGACATGTCTTGTTAGGTGTTCAGAATAATCTTTGGGAAGTAACTCCTCCAGTGTAATAAATAAAGAAAGTAATGAGGGACTTTTCTAAAAGATCTGAGCATGGTGGGGTCATGAGAATACCTCGGCAGTACCACGGAAGGCACACACAACAGAGAATAGCACCATTTTTAAGTTGCCAAGATTGCAAGTGTTCAACTGTAATCTGGACGGGGAGTCGATTGCCATGATTAATGCAGTTTAAACATGTGGAAGAGGGGTTGCGGAATTTCTTAGTAGGGATAGGCAGACACAGCGATATAGACAATGAATGTGGTTTGATACTCAATGGTCCCGTTGCCGCTGTAGGACAAGGCTCGAACCCTCATGCGGTAAGTCTCTGGTTCCTGCAGCGGGCGTGTGGTGTACACCACTCCCTTCAGGTTTTCACCCCTCAAGGCAAAAGGAGCGGTGTGCTCCTCATCGGCCATGAGGAATGTCGTCCTGGGATGCATCACTCCATCCTGCGTGAATGCAGCCAGCCGGATTAAATCTTGATTGGCGGCTATTCCAAACGGGAGGGAGACGAGTTTGTATTCCAAAACATACGGGCTCAAGGCACATTCCAAATCATTGGGGGGACAGTTCTTGAGGCAGAACCTAAGGATGAACAAACACATAGAATGCACATCGTTATCTGGAAGCAGGGGAGGGCACAGCACAGGTGATCATGACCCACTGTGACTTTCAGGCACGCCATGCAGGAGACAGTCTGGCAGCCAGGGCAATGAGACTCAGCCCGGGGACTGTGTCACTAACTCAAACCAGATGTGTGAGGGCTATGGGAATCTGCTGGGGTGGAGTCAAACATCTCAGTCTCTGCTCCATTAAAATCAGGAGCCCTGGAGCCACTGAAGGAAGCCTGGTTACCAAAGGAGTACTTTCTTTAAAATGAAAAGTCGGTTTTGGAAATAAAAGCATCGGCACACATACTGGAAACAGGCACTTCATAAAGACAAGGATGCAAGCTATTTTTAAAATTATAACATCTGTCCTAACACTGTCGGAGAGTTTAAATAGAATGCATTGACTGACGTTCAGTTTATTTTTCTAAAAATAGTAAAAGGTCGGTTAGATTCCTGGAGGGGAGAACTCCCTTTTGTGATTATCTTTTACATTAGATTAAAAAACTATAATTTCTTTTCCCAGAGCCCATGCTGACTTGTTTTTTGGGTCGTCATGACTTCTAAAATATCTGCCAGAAATCACTGGTCATAAAGAGGAAAAAAAAAAAATGCAGACGGGAGCCCTTGATGAATACACAAATTCTTCCGTCATAGAATCTTTAGAAGTTTCGTAAGTCTATATTTTTAATTTTCTCCTTTTCCTTCCCATTCCCATGAGACCCATCACAAAGAGGCTTGGTGGCCTGCAGGCAGTTCACTGGGAGGTGTGCCACTGCTGCTCGGCAGGCGTCACCAAGAGGAAAACCAGTGTCACTCCAGCGAGC
Organism: Arctocebus calabarensis; assembly: GCA_963573935.1. Classification (NCBI taxonomy): domain Eukaryota; kingdom Metazoa; phylum Chordata; class Mammalia; order Primates; family Lorisidae; genus Arctocebus; species Arctocebus calabarensis. The sequence goes on from CAUYON010079342.1 coordinate 9,430, forward strand.
ATGTGTTCTCAGAAACTCTTATCCTAGGAGGGGCTGTCCAACAAGACGTTACTGCTTGTTTTCAAGCACCCAGTTAACATAGTACCCGCACAGAATATGGTATTTCTGTAAGGAGGAGAAAATAGAAAAGTAGCTTATTCAGAACCCAGACAAGGACTGTTTCAGACAGCAGGAAACGTAAGCAGAGGACAGAGGAAGGGACAGACGACTGACTCATCCCTGCCCATCTCTGTCCTCTCACCGAGCGGTCAGCACTCCAGGAGAGGCGCCTGGCGGAGTTCTCTCCCCGCTGAGCGTCCTTACAATCCCCAGGCAGGACAAATGAAACCGGAGTCAAGGCAAGGCAGGCTCCATCCCCCCCTAAATGCTCCCAGTGGAGGCAGAATTAACCTGAGTCACAGGCAGCTTGCTGGGGAGGCTGCCGCGGGAAGTGCTGGCAGCCAGGGGGGTTGGGGCTGCAGGCTGCTGCGGGATGAGCTCACTTCTGGCCCATTTGCTGGGGAAGGGACACGCTGCGACCCCACATCCTTCCAGTTACTGATTTCCTGGGCATTCAACTTGCCTACAGACAAGGTTTACCTTGGTCAAGGAGAAAGAGCAGGGATTTTCAAAGGCACGTCTGGGATAAGAAGAGAATACAAATACATACCCTGAAACGGGGTCCCGCTGGTAGTCGGGCGGGCAGGGCGTGTCGATGCACAGGGAGCCTCCCCTCGTGTTGAAGCACATGCGGTTGGGGCCACAGCGGATGTTCTGCTCCAGACACTCATCCACATCTAGGGACGGCACGAAGGGCAGGCAGGGTCAGCAGAGAGGGTCAGAACCGCCCGTCAGAGCAGGGGGAATCTCTCGCACAAACAGCACTCACACCTGAGCTTCAACCACAAGTGGGGCCTGGGCACCTGGCTTGTTTCCCAGGTTGTGCTGAGCGCTGAGCCTGTTTCTTTAACACACATAAAAGACGTGGCAAAGTAAGAGCCATAAAGGCAGAAGGGGACCTATGAAGAGCCCTCTGGTGTCTTTTATAGATGGACAATAGAGTGCATGTGAGTTTTATAAAGCAAATGATATTTTTAACGAACAGGCTAAAAATTTAAATGACACTAGTGAATATTTTGGCGAAGTGAAGAATATCCTTAAAACTCGGGTCGTATCATGTTCCATTACATGAGTGGGAGATATTGTAACAACTAAACCCCCACCCCTACACTAAGCCCCCTATCCCAGCCCCTAATCCCCCAACCCATAGCCCTTCAAAGAAGAAGAGGTTTGTGTCTTGGCCCCAACCCCAGCAAGGGTGGAGGAGCCAGATTCAGGAGAAGAGATAAACAGGGAGGTATGCGCCCTTAGTTCCTAGGAAGCTTACCCAACTCCTATGCCCGTTCCTTGTACCCCTGAACTATGTATGAACCATGAAGTAATGTACTTGTGATGTATCTTATGATTTATGAGCAAGTATGTACCCCCACCCTGCGACCCTGCTCAACTGCTATGATTA
>CAUYON010079344.1:0-18974 GCA_963573935.1 Arctocebus calabarensis
TTTTTTTTTTTTTTTGAGACAGAGCCTCAAGCTGTCACCCTGGATAGAGTGCTGTGGCATCACAGCTCACAGCAACCTCCAATTCCTGGGCTCAAGCGAGTCTCCTGCCTCCGCCTCCCAAGTAGCTGGGAGTACAGGCGCCTGCCACAACGCCTGGCCATTTTTTTTTTTTTTTGCAGCCATCATTATTGTTTGGTGAGCCGAGCTGGATTCGAACCCACCAGCTCAGGTGTACGTGGCTGGCACCTTAGCCACTTGAGCCTCAGACGCCAAGCCTTGACTAGTGTCTTTATGAGAAGAGAAAAAGGCAGATGCAGAGGGCATTCTGCCTTGTGAAGATGGGGATAGGCATGGGAGTCATGCAGAGGCAAGCCAAGGAATGCCAAGGATCTCTCCAGACACACCAAGGCTAAGGGGATGGCACACAACAGATTTTTCTCCAGATCCTTCTGAGAGAGCATGATCCTGCTGACACCTTAATTTCAGATGTGCTTCTCAGACTGTGAAGGGATACATTTCTGCTGTTTTAAGTCACCCCAGTTGTGTGCTTTGTTATGAAAGCCCCAGGAAACTAACACCTAAAGTTGAAGAGCCATCATTTTGCTGCAAGGACAGGCAGGTGAGTCCTTTGGGAGTGGAGGGTACAGCTAAGGCGTTTATAGGTGGGGAGTGATGGAGAGTTACAGCCTGTATCTTTTTCTCTGTGGAGTTGGGGTATGGAGAGTGAAGTGGGTGGAAGGTCACACTTTCAATTGCTAGCAGTTTTGTCTATTACTTCATGACGGATTACCCCAAATTTAGCAGCTTAAAACTGCAAACATTTGTTATCTCACATCGTTTCTCTCTCAGAGTCAGGAATGTGGCTGCACTGGGTGGTTCTGGCTCAGAATCCCTCATGAGGTTGCAATCAAGCTGTCAGCCAGGGCTTCAGTCAGCTGTGGCTTGATAGGGACTGTGGAGACAGGTTAGGAGAATTAAAAAGGAGACAGCAGTGAAGCATTTTTAAGGAGCACAAACAGCAAGAGCCTGTCTTCTTATCTTGAAAGCTGATGACAGCAACCAAGAACAAAATGCTTAACCAGTTTAAAATGACTTAAAAGAATAGATTTAAAAACAGCTGTTTGGGCTGGCTAGAACAGATTTAGTAGTATAGATCAAAAGGCAGTTGTCATTCCCCTCCACCAAGATAGTGTATATTCCCCTTTAAAAGTTAATTTTAACCCACTTTGCTCACTCCCCTATACGTTGTTTCTTTTTAAGTGTTAACACTTCTACAAGGCCACCCCTACATCATGTGTGACATCAAAGTTTCTTTTACTCCCTAGTTATTATGATGAATCCACAAACACTATATTGTAAATCCTGTTAAAACACAATAAAAGCCTGGTGGGCTGTCAGGTTGGGACAGCATTCTCCTAGAGTGCCTTTATGCTGGGGGAAGTGCTAGCCTCTCTGAGCCTCATCAGTTGTTGAGGCAATAGCTGAGTGTGGAGTCTTCCTTTGTCACATTGATCTCCTCCTAGTAGAGCTGGCAGGGGCTAGCAGAAACAGGGGACTGGAGGATTGGTGTCCCTACAGCTCAGGCACAGGGAACTCTCCAAAGGCCGCTTACGGGTCCTCACTACATGACAGCCAGTTTCTCCCAGAGCAAGTAATCCAAAAGGAGGCCAAGGTGTTTTGACCCCACAGCATCTTTTACGACCTAATCTTGGCAATCCTATACCATCATTTTGGCTGCATTCTATTAATCTTAATTATTATTAAGTCCTCTACCATCATTATTATTAATTATTAATCAGTCCTCTACCATCATTTTGGCTGCATTATATTAAGCTTATAGACCAGCTACACAAGAGCATGAATATCAAGAAGCAGAGATCTTTGGGGTCCATCTTGGAAACTGGCCACCCACAGCATCCCCCTATACGCTGAAGCCTCCCAGATCTTGGTCACAGTCCTGACCTCTCCTTCTGAGCATCAAAAACTTAGAGTTAAGGTGTCTTCTAGTCATCCCCTCATGCAGATCCCACAAGTGCCTCAAAGGAAACATGTTTAAAACTGAACCTGGCTGCATGTGGTGCCTCATGCCTATAATCCTAACATTTTGTGAGGACGAGCAGGAGGATGGCTTGAGCCCAGAACTTTGAGGTTGCTGTGAGCCATGATGACTCCACTGCACTCTAGCCTGGTAGTCTTGTTACAGCTGTTTTCTTCTTTCCCTAAATGGAACTGTCCTCTGCGTGGTGAAGGCACAGCATGTTCCTATGAAATGAGTCTCTGTGATGTCTTAGCCACTTCTGCGGCAGGACGGGGTAAACGCCTAACTTCCATTCCCACTGCTGGCCCTAGTCTGCCTCTCTCTGCTCTGGGTTCCCAGCTCCATCCAGGCTGGCCATGCTCTGGGTCAGGTTGTTTTCACTGCACCAAAGTCAAAGTCAAAGTCAAATGTGTATTTTTACTTAGAAAATAATCATTCATACCACAGCTTTATAAATCTCCACTGGAGGCCTGTTGCATTCCCAAAAGGAGCAGAAGTAAGGTTTAAACAGTGGCCCAGGGCCTGCTGGAACAAAATTACCTTTTTCCACTCCTCTTCCCCAATAGCCTGAACAGAATGTATCACAAGACTGGCACAGTGTTGGGCAAGACAGCTTTCAGAAATCCCATGAGAAAACCATTCATTCATTCCAGAAATGAACTCTGGTGATCATTTGTCTGTAATTTGAGAATTGTCAGTTTTGAAAGAATTCTAAGGAATGATGCCCAAGCAATGCCAACTTCATCTCACTTCTCTGTGTTGCCCTGCTTTTTCATTTTTGTTTTTCTGTGAAATGAAGTGAATAGCGAGAGTCCCTCACCTAACTGTGGGTGAAGAGAACTGACAAGGAGTAATAACATTAGGTTGCTCATGCACTTATGGGGTTTGAGTAAAAATGCTGTATGAGACCCTGCCAGAATTTTCCCATTTAACACTTCCTTGAGTGTCATCTTTTGGAGTACCAGCCCAGCTGACAATGACCCTTTTCACTGAGGCCTCTGATGAGATCTAGAGGATGGGGCACATGGGTAATCTGTGGAATACAGGCTGTGAGGTGGCAGGGCCCCCACAGCCTGGGAGACGTTCAAGGAACAACCCCCACCCCCAGCTACTTCTCCTCCTTTAACAACAGCCATTCTTTTCACCTGCCAGAAGTCACGTAGTCCATGCACTTTCCCTATTATTAGCAAGCACGCAGCTTTTCCTCTTTGAAGTTAATCTTTATCCCAGGTGTTAAGATTTCCCTTGTTAAAGGTACTTTATAAATAAAGCTATTTCCATAGTTCAGTGCTGGCTGCCATCATCAGCTGCATCAAACCTCCAATCCCATCCTGTCTCTTGACTCTCTTCTTTTCTCTCATTTCCCACTCAGGTTATTTCTCCTTCCCTGTGCTGGTTTGCAAAAGTAATCATGGTTTATAGATTATAATTTTGGCCACAATCTCCCATCTAGAGAGATCTTCTTCATTCCCTTATATATTCCACACACCTACAACAGTATCTGGAACATACTGAATGTTCAATAAATATTTGCTGAATTGATATCGGGATTGAGACGAACACGAAGATTCCTCCTGTGCTTGAGGCTGGAACTATAACCTGTGGACTCCAGAGCCACAGGCAGCTCCTTCCCACCATAGGGTCTGCAGAACAGGGTAAGACAGTCCGTGGAGACCAAGAATAGCTGGAGAGAGAGATCTGGAGAGGGAAAACTCGGGCTGCCTCCCACTGACTGGTTCTTTGCATCTAGACCAAGATGCAAACTTTCTAATCTTTGAACAAATTCCATCGTCTATGCTTAAACTAGCTCCAAGGTAATGCAGAACACTCAGAATATGAGAGAGTAAAAGTTTAGGTGTAACTGACAGGAAAGTGGGTCACTCACTGCCAGTGACCATGGAACTAAGACAGGTTGTGACCTGTGGGAAATCCTCAGCTTGCTAGAACTTTCTCTCACACCCATCTGAACGCATGTGTTTTGATAATGATGTAGGGTCACTGGCTTATCACACAGGGCAGGCATGAAGTAATTAAACAATAAAACCCCAGTTTCCACAGAGATATTTGACAGTGCTACACAGGAAGTATCCTGGAGTCCATAGTAGAGCTGAGCACTGCACCAAAGTCAAAGTTAAATGTATATTTTCACATTCAGTGGGGTGGGGAGTTCAGTCTCCCAGAACAGACCTCTAGGGTTGGGCTGTATCTCCAGAACCACACCATCTATATAGTATTAATGGCCGGCTGATCTATATAATTATGCTTCAGTTAATTGTATAGTAAACAGTTTACAGTCTCAGTCCAAAATGTGGGCTTGGTCATTACTCTATTTTTGGCTCTCAAAAACTTGCATATTAGAGATGCCCTCAGGTGTTAAGAAAAACCACAGGATGGCCCGGTTAACCTGAATTGGCAGCTGCAGGCAGGATTCTGAAGGTGAAGAAATGATTTCAATGGTATCCTTCAAGCAAATGTTTCTCAAAGTATAGTCTCAACTGCACAGAGTGACCTGAAATGCAGATTGAACATGCAGATTTCTCAACTCCACCCTGAATTTCTAGGGATGGGGGCCAAAATCTGCATTTAACTAGCATTCCAGGTGGTTCCGATGAAGACCAACTATTGCCCTTACCAGGGCAGATGCCTGTCAGAGAGTGTGATACTGGACACTTGTGCTGTCACTGCCCACTGTCCACAGCCCTGGTTCCTGGGACTGGCCCTGGCAGGGGCCAGTGTGCACTCGTATCCAACACCGTGGGTCCAGACAGGACCTGGAATTTCCTGGGAAGTCAGGGAGAAGGAGGTGCTTTTCATGCAGTGGTTTCTTTCTTTCTTTTTTTTTTTTTTTGAGACAGAGCCTCAAGCTGTCACCCTGGATAGAGTGCCGTGGCATCACAGCTCCAACTCCTGGGCTCAAGCGAGTCTCCTGGCTCTGCCTCCCAAGTAGCTGGGACTACAGGTGCCCACCACAATGCTGGCCATTTTTTGGTTGCAGCTGTCATTGTTGTTTGGCGGGCCCAGGCTGGATTCGAACCCGCCAGCTCAGGTGTATGTGGCTGGCGCCTTAGCCCGTTGAGCCACAGGCACCGAGCCCATGCAGTGGTTTCTAATGAGGCCCTCTGTCCTTTCTTCAAATACATTTCAGTTTATATAGTTCACTATTTTTCTCGTAAATTAACATCTGTGAATCATTTTGTTATTTGTCTATTTTTAGAGATGAAATGTAACTACATTGAACAATGTACTCATAAAAAATCCTTCTATAATAGCAACAATTGTTTAAAACTTGTATTTTAACTGCATTTCTTCAACAATGTGCATTTGGAAATAAATCTGTGATGAAAACATTAACTGTAAGTTTCCAAATCTGATTTTTGTGAGGTTTTCATTTCATTAAATATTTCAGTTACTAATTCTTAAAACAAAAAATGAAATCTCAAAGTTTGCAGTCTGACTGGGCCCCTGCCTATGATTTTCCAGGGCTGCTTTAAAGAGAAAGACAGCAGTGTTCCTTATGGAAGGATCTCATCTTGGAGTTCTGTTGTGATGACCTCTGCTGATTCTGGTTCATTAAATTCAACATATGAATGTTTCCAGCTAAAAGTTTCCTGGCCTCGTGTACCTTAACTGGGGCTAGTGACATAAGCCTTCCAGAAGCTGCCAACTAATTCTGAGACAGTTCCAACCCCTTGCGGTGTATGTCGTGTGAAGGGTATGGGATAAGAGAAGGGGGACCTTCCCCTGGATTGACACTGACCTTGCATCGGTAGCCCTTGTCGGCTGCTGTCTGGCTGCCCCACTCTGTTTTCCCATGGATTCTATGGCCATTGCTGTATTCTGGGGAGGGAAATTTGGTATAGACACCTTCAAAGTCTATCGTGTTGTCCAACCCCTGGCCTTCTCAACTGAGTTGCATTCACGACATTAAGCTTTCAAATGTTATTTTCTAGGTATTTCTGTCTCTTGGAAATCATGTCCATAGTCAAAGTGAAGAAGAAACAATTTACTACATAATTCAGTTGTGAGGAAGAGAGAGATGGAAGGGAAAGAGAGAAGGAGGAGGAGGAGAGAAGGGATGAAGACAGGAAGAAAGACTGGAAGGAAGGAGAAACTGTTTTTGCTGTCTGCTTTGCCACTGGGTTGTTTTTGTTTTGTTTCTACTGTGCTGATCTGGCCTCATGGTGCCTCCCAGCCGAATTCAAACACTCACATTTCTGTGTCTTTCCAAGGCTGGGCTCTTTTTCCTGAGGATCCTAAATTCTGCAAGTTGAGTGCAGCCAGATACATGTTACGAGATGAAAACCATCATGCCCAAGGAACTTCTGGATCTCCAGAAGGTTGGCACAAAAGGACAGCGGGCGGCGTGAAGTCTAAACTCAACCATCATTGTCATGAAATTGTCATGAGGCTCACTCGCTGGAAAGGATATGCTCCCTTTCATACCGACCACAAGCAACAGCTCATTAACGTGGCATCATGGCTAACCATGCAAGTGGCAGAGACTCCGTGCCAACAGGGTGCACTGCTTTATGTACCACTAATGCAGGCTTAATTTAGTTTCATGGGATTAGATTGTTTCAATATTGCCTTATAAAAATATTCCATTCTGGTTCTTGGGCAGAGCATTAGTTCAGAAAAGCTGCAAGGTTTTGGCTGCCAGTTTCTCTTGCATTCCTGTTATTGTCTGTAATTTCTAAAGACTAGTAAGTAGACATGGCACTTTACAAATACACAAAGACAAGGGCCTGGCCTTCGGTCAGAAAAACACAACCGAAATGAAAATAATCCAAGCAGAAGCAGTAACAGACAGTTTTGGGGGAGGGCATTGGCTTTGGAAGGCTACGTTTAAAGTATTTCTGGTTTTGTTTTGAAATGGGTGTGATTGGAAGAGAGAGTAGGGGCGGCCCTGGCCTGAGGTTTGCTCCGTGCTTAATCTTGCCAGGCTCTGGGCTCAGGAGGTCACTTGCTTCAAAAGCAAAGTTGTTCAAACTGACCCCATCCTCCCCAACTAAAGAAACTGCTTTCTATGGCAGACGGCTCCTTCTTTCCAATAGCTTTGTGGCTGACCTCAGCTCCCCAGACAAGTGTAGGTTTAAATAAGATAATTGCTTTCTACGGCATTATGCCTCCTTGTAGAAAAGCTTCTTGAATAGCGAGCGCAGCATCTCTGTCAGAAGGAGACCACAGCTGAAGTCACATCCCTAATTGGCTGCTTCATCAGAAAGCTCTCCCAACAGCATCGAGCAAATGTCAGGCATTTTGCTTCTTAGAAACAAGCCAGTTACTCGGCACCATAGCATAGTCAGTTAATCCAAGGCACATTTTTATGAAAACCTCAAGTTATAACCCGCATATGGTGGTAGATCATTATCCCAGGACTCTGAATTGAATCAGTTACATAGTTGGAGGTGGATCTATCATGATCTGGAAAACTTCCTTTTACTGGTCTATTTTAACAAGTGTAGGGAGGAAATAAAACTCAAAAAGCATAAATTGTTTTACATTTTGAATTGAACTTGGATACAAATGGAAATACGCCAAGTGAAAGAAATACTGGCGAGGAGGAAGCAAAGATGCAGACGGAAATAAAGGAGAAAGTGTGGAAAGTAACAACGTTCTGTTCCTGCCTTTATATTTCCTGACTCAGGTAAGTGAAAAGGGAAAGATACACAATTGTATAGAGATATGATCCTTAATAAGAGAGAGACGGAGAGAGGTCAAAGAACAAAATAAAATGGATCAAAATAGATTCCTGCAAGTAGTTCTAGGAATTGGGCTAACGGGTCACATTTATTTTGTCTTTGGACCTTTTTGTGTTTTCCAAATTCCCTACTGCAAGAATGTTTCTCTTTAACAGTAAAAATCAGTAAAAAGTTTTTAAAAACGGCTTCTGATTCAAAAACACCATGCTCTTTACTTCCGAGTCTGAGCACCTGAGCTGGGACAGTGCAGGGTTGTCGAAGGGGGACTGACTGTGTGTGTTAGTGAACCCCTGGGTGAAGGAAGAGGACCATGTACACACACATTGTCACACATTGTGTGTTTTGCATAGAGCTCACAGGTAGTATAAAGACTTTTCTGGCCTAAATGTATTTTAACAGTTCCAATGACCTGGGCTATAGTAACAGACAATAAAACAAAGTGTTCTGGTCTATGGCAAAATTGTTACCGTCACCATCAGTAGACACCGTCAGCAAGGTTAATTCCAACTATCGATGAGCATTGCCTTATATGACATACATGCTGAACTTGAGCTGAACACAGTGGAGGCTAACGTACCATGGAGGAGTCCAGCTGACCCTGGCTGTGGGCTCCAACTGTATGGGTTGTTTTAGGAGCCGTGACCTCTAGATTATGGGAAAGCAAGCAGATATATGCTCAGGCTGTCTTGTTCCATCCTCTAGTCAATGTCTCCTCTTCCCTGAAGGTCCCTAGAGCTTCCTGTTTCCTGGCCTGCCCTTTGGGTCACTTTGGGATAAAAGGTACCTTCACAAGCAGATGCCACACAGTTATCCTTGCCTACCTCCTGAAACTAGTCACTCCTCCTGTTCTTCTATTTGAAAACCCTTGAATGGGAGGTTTCTTACCTAAACAAGATCCTTTCCGCAGAAATGCAAATGCCTCCCATAGGGCTCTGAGTCGTCAGTCCTGGAGGCAGAACTTAGCCTGAGCCTGTCTGGTCAGATTGCCTCCCTCTGACACCTGGTCAACCCCTGCCACCTGGCAAGGCTGGTCATCTACAGATGGAGCAACTAGCAGGTGGGGATGAGAGGGGCTTGAAGATTAAGGCAGCAGGGGATGGGGGCACACTTGACCCTGAGGGGCTGAAGAAAAAGGCACACAAAGGTGTTTGAAGAGAGAGTGGGTCCTGAGTCCCCCCCACAGCCCTTTAGAGTCACGGTTGTCAACCTATGGGTCGTGACCCAAAGGAACTACATTAAAGGGCATTAGGAAAGTTGAGAACCATGGCCTTAGAGGATGACTTGGACTTCCTCCATGTGGAAAAACCCATAAGAAAGTCCCCAGCTCCCCGTTCCTGGTCACCAGCTCTCCACACCACCTGCACGCCCCACCTTTCCAGCATCCTCCCCTCTGGGATGAGTCCTCCTCCCTGCTGGACCCCACCTGCTCCTACCTTCTCAGGGACCTCCCTTTAGTTCTTTCCCCTTTGTCTCAGGTATCTTCAGCCTCTTTCTCTGGACTTAATCTGTTCTGTCATTCAGGCAAATAGCAAAAGGCATCCTCTCCCCAAACTCCCATCCCACTCCAGCATTGCCCTCTCTCACCCAAACTTCTCGAAAGTTGGGAGCTTGTCTCTTTTACTTTCCCTGTTGTCAACCCCATTCACATGTCTTTTGCTCATTTTTCTGCTTTGAAACTGCTCCTGCCCAAATAACTGGTGACCTTATAACAAGATGAATGGAAACTTCCATTGTTGGCTTACCTGATCTCCCAAAGTCTTTGGTGCTGGCGACCCCTTCCTGCTTCTCAATTCTCTTTTCCTTGGCTCCACAGGTCTCATCTCGTTGGGTGACTGTCTTGGCGCTGGTGACTCCTGTGTCTGGGCTCTCAGCCCAGATCTCCTCCTGAGCCTGTACCCTTACTGCCAGCTGTCCACAGGACAACCTACACCTCCCAGTCCCATCAGCCAACACCACCAAAAAGGGACCCACTGCATCCTTTCCCCACCCCACCAGCCTTCATGCCTCACTTGACTTTGCACATCCTGATTCCCCTGCCTGGAAATCACTTCTCTTTCCCTAGAACTTCTGTACCCTTCACCTTGTTAATTAACTGTTCTTCATCTTTTAGGTCTTAGGTTAGATGTCGCTTGTCCTGGAAAGCCTTCCATGATACTCCAATCAGGGTCAGCTGCTCCTCTAATCTCATGTGCTTTTACTTGTAATTCTTTCGTTTCTCTTTCCCACTAAACTATTTGCTCCCCGAGGGCAAGGATCTTTCAATCTTGTTCATTATATCCCTTGGCTCAGAATAACCTCTAACATCTAGGACACCCGATAAAAATGTGTTTCAAAAAACAAAACAACCCCTTTCCAACATTCAAGCAGCCAGAAAAGGGCAGGGGAAGGGTTCTTTCCCCTCCATAATCTTCCCATTTCCCACAGATCACTGTTTACGGACCCAGGCTCTGTTACTTAGGTGGGCACTTTTGCCCTACTCTCCGACTTAATCCCAGGCTGTGGAGCTTTACACGTGCCCATGCTGGCGCTTTCCCCACTATGTATAAGGATTTCTTTTCTATGAGAAAAAAACATTCTTAGTTTTTAATGCCAACTTAAAAATGAGCTTTTCTAAATTTTTACTAAACATAGAATATCCTTACCATGTGTAAATATGGATCACTCTGCACAAATATATTCTCGGTTGGTTCTTCCAAGCCAAATAAATAATCTTGCTGCAGGATAATTCTTAAAAGCAATTTAGTTTACATCTTAGTATTTTTTTTTTCTTTTGGAGTTGAAATTTGTTAAAAGTATGGTCATTTTGAAAATGTGTTTTTAAAGTTTGGAGTGTTCCGTAGTTTTTCCTTTTGCTTTAATGGCTTATGAAGATTTTATAGGTCCAAATACATATTCTTTGATGCTTTAATTAATGCTCATGGCTAAATTATGAAAGAAAATATTTTAGTAAGTTTATAGGAATGAGTCATATGATTTTTCCAACTGAAGCCACAACACACAACAGCCAGTACTATAGGACATCTGTTTGTCTCTTTCACAACGTTTAGAACAGAATTTTAACAGCAAATTTGAAAACAACATGGCAAAACAATGGCAAAACATTTATCCTGGACACTTTCATCCTAGGCTACTGCTGCGTAAAAGATGATAGCGGCGTTAGAGGTCCTGTGAAGCCATAGCACACTGTTCAAGCTAAGGATGGGGGCAGGGTGACATTCTGGAATCTCTTCTGCCAAAGAAAGGTGTTCATTGTACGAATAAGAGGAGGGTGAAGAAAGAGTGAGAAGCCTGTGACTAGACAGATTGTTCTGGCTCTGTCTGTAATGACTGGGTAAGATTTGTTCTTGGCATCAAATGGACACTCTTCCCCACAATGGGACGTTCGAGAAAGTGCCTCATTGCACCCTTCAGATAACCATGCCCCACCTTGAGGATGCTGTCTGAGCACTTTTCGGTTCTCCTTCACCTTTCATGCTCATTTCTCTAGGGGTTGCTTGGTTTCTGTCTTCATATTGTTCTCTGGGGTATGGAAGTCAGGTTGGGACCCTACCCTATTTAGTGCTCCTTGCCCCTGGGACTTCCCTCCTTTAACCTCTGTGGGTCCAGATCTGAGGTTTCACTTTACCCCACCTCCACTTTGATTGTCAAAGAAGATACCTTGTCTCCCTTATTCTATTTTCTCCTTTATTCTATGGAGGAGTTTCTGTACCCTTCTTCTGTACTGTGCAAAAGATACAGCAAGTGTCCTGTTGATACTTAAGACAGTGCTATGCAAGGTTGCTCAGGGACTAGCAGTACTGGTCTCACTGGAGAGCTTGTTAGAAATGAAAATTCTCAGGCCTCGTGCTAAGCCTGCTGAATCAGGATCTCTGAGAGTGAGGCCTAGAAGATTCCCCTACAGAGAAGACTCACTGTCTCAGCTCATAGCTGTACGATTGAAGGGCAGTGAGCCTCCCATTCGGGGAATCAAACACCCTGGCCCCGGGTTACAAGGTTCTCGTGGCCAACAGGCAACAGTTCTGCCTATGGTCTTTAACAGAAAATTGTCTGAAATCAGCAGCAAGGATTAAGGGCTGCTTACCAACCGAGGATTCTCTTAGAAGTCCAGAAGTTTCTATTCTTTTCTCCACTGCACCTGCTCCCCAGTAAGCACTTTGCAGCAACCAGGCCAAAGTGCTCACTGCCTGCCGGATGCGGTGGCCGTCTGTGCTTTGTCTGTGCCCTGCTCTTTCACGGATTCCTGTATCTCCAGGAATCTGAGACATACCCACATCCCTTCTAAGGGCTGGCTTTGCGGACGAACTAATTGTCCTCCAATATCTTGCTAAGCACAAGGTATCTTTAACTGTCCCCTCCCCAGGAGAACTCTGCCCCCTGCTGCCCGACCCCTGAGGCCCTCCTGGCTTAGGGACTGCCTGGCCCAGAGCAGACAGCTGAGCCCCCTTTGCAGTCCTGCTGCATTTTAGCAGTGTGACCATATTAGAATGCTCACAGGGAAAGTTTGTTTAGACAAAGCGGTATTTTGTTACAGTTAATCATTTTGAAGTTAAAATGAATTTAAATTGCGGGTTTAACCAATGAATGTAGTAAGGCTATTTTGAGGACTCCAGAAAGTGAAGTTAGATGGGTAAGAGCATCAGGTCTGTCTTTGATTCAGATTATTTCTGCAATGGTTGCCCAATATTGGGAAAATCCTTATTCAGATAACTAGTCGCACCTGGTAACAGTTTTTATTTTGTTTCGTAAGGTAGCTTTCCTTGCAACCCCGGGATACTCTTCCATTAAACAGATGACAGGAGAGTGTCATTCCAAGGCTTACCCACAAATAGGTGTTTACATGGTATTATAATGAGCACATTCTAAGTCTTCAGTGGGTTAAAATTTGGCTCATGTCATATTTATATCTTTTTAAATTATCGTTAAAAAATGTTGAATAAAAGTTAAATAAAATGTCTGTGGAAACTCTAAAAAATCTTTGCAGCCCCTTGAGGCTCTCCAGAACACAACCATCCCTTGAGAGGTGAGCAAGCAAGACCAGGGGAGGGGAAGTCACTTACTCAGGTCCCGTGGCTTTTGGGGTCGGAGCAGGCTGCGTCTCACGTCTCCTGCCTCCTGATGTTTATGTTTCTCATGGACATTTGAGCCCCCCACGGAGGTTCCAAGTGCCTTTTGCTAAGGGCTGGATCTTCCAGAGCTGGGAGCTCTGTTTATTCTGCTTAAACGAATTAGGGGATGGAATTTCTCCAGGGAGGGAGAGCTGGGCAGGGGTGAAGATGCTGCTGCTCCACTCTGACCACTGGCTGGCACACCCTGTCCTCTGAAAATAATAAGGCTTTCCTTTCAGCAGCCAGGGCTTGGCAAGCTCTCTGAGCTCTGCTCGGCTTCTCTTTCATCAGGCCTCTTCCCAGAAAGCACTTGCTCGTTTAGATGAACTGCTTCTGGCATGTGCTTACGTTCAGCTCACAAAGATATTATTCTAGCAATGTGGGGGGGCAGGGGGACAGGGGCAGAGAGGTGGCAGGGGCTTGGAGGAAAAGCAGATCTACCCAGGCATCTGCTGATGACCTCAGATACCGTGGGCTGCAGCTCATAGACCTTTTCCTAGCAGCGCGCTGATTCCAGACCAGCTCCCTAGGGAGAAAACCTTCACTGGCCCAGGGCAGGGGATTCTTGGAGAAAGTGGAGCAGCAACAGCTGGGATGCTGCTTCATGAAGAAAGGCCAGGAAGCCTTTCTTCTACCTCAGCAGTCTGGCTTCGCTTTTTACCTCAGAGAACTGGCAGCGGCTTTTGCCCACAGAAGTTGCTGTGGCCTGATGAGGGGGCATCTCCCTCTGTTTGCTCAGAGCAGAAACTCTGCCCACCTCCACACAACTTGAGAGACTGAGCAGGTTTCGGGCATGTCTGTCACCAGGAGAGAGAAATTAGTCACACAGGCCCCAGATGGCTCACCCAGGAAGGTTCCCTCATGTTTCCTAGCAACTTGCTGAGCTTGGATTTTTCCAACTCGTTTTGCAAGGTGGAATTTAATTTAAAAAAATATGACAGGTCTGTCGGTAAAATTGAAAGGACTGGGACACAGAGGTTTAGCTGACACTGACCTCTCTAACTGGCCTACTTTATAAGGAAAACCAGCCCAGGACTGATCATGATTTATTCTTTACTTCCTGTTGGGGTTAGAATTAATGGATTGCTTTAATATTTGTCTCTTATGAAGAAACATACCAAATCTGAGAAGCCTGCCTGCTGTGAACGTTCAGACGTAACCTTTCTCACAAAACCAGCCTATGACGATACTGCTGGTTGCCCTCTGCCCCACTATCTGTTCTCTTCTCCTTTGCCAGAAGAAATGGTTAGTGATGTGCTCAGGTGAAGACACGCCTACCTGTGTGATGCCACCCAGCTGAGGCCAATGACAGGTAAGCAAAGTCTGTGGGGGGGTGGAGCTTCTGGCGACTCAGTGTGGAAAGTTTGCATATCCCTTTAAGTCTCAGCTGCAATGTGGACATGCTGGTTGGGGGCAGAGAAGCCACCTTGAGGAGGAAATCCTCACACTAAGAATAGCGGAATAAGCAGCTAATTGGGATATGGGACACCAAAATAGAAAGAGATGTTCAGAATGTGCTGCTAAGAGAAAAAAAGCAGCCCACAGGGTGAAACTGATTCCATTAATGCAAAATGAAAGGGAGAAAGGAGTCTCTGCATAACAAGAGATCCAAAAGACATAGAAACAGGTCGTCAACAGTGGATGGATGGGGTAGGATTTAAAATCCCTGAGTCAAATGTCAAGTTTGATTCCTAAGGGTGGAGAGGAAGTAGAAATTGCTTCAGTGGATTTTCAGTCATTTCCAAATTACTTTCTCATTTTTATTCTACAGGTATTTCCTTGTCCTTCTTTCGTTCTGGGAGTCTTCCTGTGTGACTGCCATGTGCCAGGTGTTGCATGAAGCTATGGAGACACAGGGTAAAAGCCAAGTTGTTAACCCTAAGATACAGAGATTCCATGTGAAATAACTAGGTTTATGCACTTTCATTTTTATATTGATAAAGGGCATAATTTAAATGCTCATGCTTAGGGGTTTTCTGGGTAGAATGCCCGGCTCCCTGCTGTCTTTCCTGGCCTAGCACCTGCAGTATACCTAGACCCAGGCTGAAGCTGCCTCATGGTCTCTAAAAGACTTTCCTGTGCTAAAGGCCCTGACCCCAGCATCTGCTAGGCCAGTCTTCTTTGACCACCCTTTGAAGTAACGTTCCCAGGATGTTTTCCAGTTTCTCTGATTTACTCAAAGCACTTCAAAGCAAAAAGTTGAGAAAAATGCCCAAAGTGCCACACAAATGTAAGGAATTCCTGTCCCACAGCCTTGCTCCATTCAGAATCTGGCTTCTTGCCATCAGTCTCTTTCCCTGTTGCCCAGCTCCAACTCCATGAAACTGTCCTTGCAACATCAGTGACGCAGACAGCTCTTGCCTGCGCAGAGAACTGCTGCAGTGATGGTGGGCGGCTCAGCTCCCTGGCTCCCACCATCAACCTGTCACCCAGGGGCATGGGGCCTTTGCTTCCCATCCTCCCTCCTGGGCCGAGGGAGGAGGCCCCTTCCGCCTGTGTGTCCACACCCTGCACTTGTTCTTGGCATCCCAGCACCCGGCCTCTTCACTGAGCTGTCTCCCTGTCTCTCCTCTGTCTTTAACCTCTCTCTCTATACCCTAGTTTTTTTCTCTTCACCATTTATATACACTAGAAGCCTCTTTCAGTTAGGGAAACATGCTCCATGGATTGATTGTGTGATAAATTTTGCCCGAGGATGGAGCTCCGTGCTGTGCTCTGCGCATGTAACCAAGTGCTGGGCCTTCCGGGGCTGTAGGCCCAGGAGTGGATGGCACTCTCACTGAAACCCATTAGGCACGCTGCAACATTTTTGGATCCTGAGAACTCCCTTCAGTTACTGGGCACCAGCCTCCTCCCTTGGTGGACAGCATTGTTTCCCTGGACAGGCCTCTGGCTCCTCATGTGTGGAGTGTTTTCTAGATGGGCAGTATGGCAAGGGGACACTGCAGCAGGTCTTGGGGACAGCACACCCTTTACCCACAGACATCTTCTGGGACATGAGTCTTTAAGAGATGTTGACTCCATGCTCCACCCATTCTTCAGCAAGGAAGTTCTGTGTATGTCATTCAAATTAATTATTTTTTTCTTAGAGACAGAGTCTTGCTTTGTCACCCAGGGTGGAGTGACCCGGTGGTAACCTCAAACTCATGAGGGGATCTTCCTGCCACAGCCATCCAGTACCTGGGATTGCAGGAACACAGCATCTCACCTGGCTAATTTTTTTATTTTTTTTTTGTAGAGATAGGGGTCTTGGTCTTGAACTTCTGACTTCAATTTATTCTCCAGCCTAGGCCATCCAGAGTGCTGGGATTAGAGGCATGAGCCACTGTACCTGGCCCTGTTCACTTTAAATTAGAGCTACTTAAATCTGTGTTTTATGTTTAGAGAATTAGAACACATCTTTGACATGTAAAAATGGACTGAAAAATTTATTTATTTATTTTATATATTTTTTTGTAGAGACAGAGTTTCACTTCATCGCCCTAGGTAGAGTGCTGTGGCCTCCAACTCCTGGGCTTGGGCGATTCTCTTGCCTCAGCCTCCCGAGTAGCTGGGACTACAGGCGCCCGTCACAACACCCAGCTAGTTTATTGTTTGTTGCAGTTTGGCTGAGGCTGGCTTTGAACCCGCCACCTTCAGTATATGGAGCTGGCGCCCTACTCACTGAGCCACAGGCACCGCCCCTAGACTGAAAAATTTATAAATGTTATTTTCATTTTCTAAATATAAATGTCCATTACCATTTTTAACCCATCCTTTAGAATTAAAGGGCTAATTCTTCATGTGAATCAGTATGAGGGAAATCGAATACATTTCCCTAAAAACTCCTTCACTTACCTGGAAAGACAGTTGCTGGAGAGTTGGAATTCATCAACTGTTGAACGGTGTAAAATTCAGCATCTGAGCTGTGGTTCACTCAAGGTGACATTCTTGGGGCTTCCAGGGGGAGGGGTGGGTGGGTTGGAAATTTGCTAGCCACAGGGTTTTTGAAGAATCTAGTCTGGCTTCAATTTTCCAGGGGCTGTCTTCATTTCCATCCGAACGCTAGGAACCCTTGTAACTGTTAAACCTCCCCATCTGCCGTCATGGGGCATCATACAAACAGCTCGCCTAGTGCCACAGGTGGAGGCCACGGCAGGAGGCTGCCAGCTCCCACTGAGACTTTCTGTGAATTTGGCTCCTGAGATTGGCCTTAAGTTCTTCTGAGGACAGCTATTTTCCCAAGTGTTAGCGCTTCTACCCTGACACCGCCCCCAGGCTCATCCTGTCCCATCACCCACCCTTGTGCCAGATCTCCTGGGCACCACTTTCCTTGTTCCCTTAAAGGATACCAACCCCATAGTCCTGCAAATCCTGGCTGAGCTGGTCTGTTAATGTGTTTAATTGTACTGAAAGTAAAAACAGAGGTCTGAGAAAACAATTAGCTTTGAAAGACACCAGGAAGGGCCCAGGAGAAGACCCTGCATTCTGTTACAGATAGAGGTGACAGCTTTGGACAGCATGCTTGTTTATCCATGTCTCAGGTGTGTGTGTGTGTGTGTGTGTGTGTGTGATCTCGTTCTGTTTCCATTTGCCTTTGCACAGACGTGAGCACAGGGCTTTGCTGATAACAAGCGCTTCTGCCTTTGAGGGATGTCGTGTGTGCATAACCTCTGATGTATGTTTGTCCATATTAAAAGGACGCATAAACACGTCTCATCCCACGTGTTATCTGGGCTCTTCTCTGGGAAGCTCTGTTTCCTGGGAAGGGAGAAAAGATCCCTGAATATTTTGTTAAATGGTTTTCCCCCTGCCTCTCTTCATTCCTCCTCAGCCCTCTCCTGCTCGCTGTCCTCTGAGCCATCCCGTCCCCGCTGGGAGTTCTCCCTTCTAAATCAAACTGCCAAAGTCCACTTGCTTTAAGGTTTAACAGTGAGAAGCCCTGTTGGTTCTAAGACTTCCTAGTGCTTGTTTCCCAGATAAAAATTTCTTGGGGTAGGAGAAAAAAAGAATTAGTCTCCTTGTTTCTAGTTCTTATCTTAAACATTGTTATTGTTATTAAATTTTAAGCCTTTTAAATTCTGTGAAGGCAAAAAGTGGAAACCTAATAAACACATGTATATGTAAAAAAAAAGAAAAGAAGAAGAAGAATGAGCCACCTTTTGCTACATAAATAGATGTGACATTCAAACCCACAGTTAAGTGGAATTTCTTGAACCTTAGTAGGCTTGTGCAAAGTCAAAGTCCCTAAAGTTTTCTGATTAATTAGTTGCATGTAGCAGCTCTGGTGCTGTAACTAAAAGAAAGAAAGAAAGACATGAAACACTTTGCAGTGCCATCTACCTACTAAAATTTACTGGGGAGGTTTACTTTTCTCTAGTGATCCTGAGGCCTTTGCTTTGTAAGAAACTGCTGGTAACTGAGGATTTTGCAAACTGAATTCAGAAGGGAGGGAAATATTTCATGATGGCGTGACTCGGAGCCAAGCATAGCATTTGCTAAAAGGCTGCCCAGTTGGGTCAGCATCAAGACAGAGAGGCGGTCTTCATGAAACTTGAATACGGAGGACGAGGGACTTCCAAAGCAGTGGGGACGGATATCATCGCCAGTCTTTGCAAGTGACAGCCACCCTACAAATTTTAGGGAACACAAGGGAGATGAAGTAGTAAGGATGTGAGCAAATGTAAGTGTGGCTGAGAGTGGGGGACATTCCAGAAGAGGGCGGGGAAGGGAAGGGTTTTTGGCAGAACCACAGGTCCTAACCCGTCCTGCTAGTTTGGACAAGTGGGTTTTCTGTATAAGCTGGTGCTCCAGGCCAGGGGAAAAGAGAGAGAGAACAGAAACCTTAGCAAAAAGAAAAAGGAAGGAGAGAGAGAGAGAGAAAAGAAAGAAAGAAAGAGAGAGAGAGAGAGAGAGAGAAGAAAGGAAGGAAGGAAGGAAGGAAGGAAGGAAGGAAGGAAGGAAGGAAGGAAGGAAGGAAGGAAAGAAAGAAAGAAAGAAAGAAAGAAAGAAAGAAAGAAAATATCAAGTGTTTGAGAAATTCAGCAAAATTCTGCAAACTCAGTGCTGACATTTATATAATAGGCAGAAATTGTAAGACATTTTACATTTCTTATGTCAATGTGAAAAACAAAATCATCTATTTCATGA